>JASKGM010071866.1:0-15951 GCA_034509205.1 Ceratonia siliqua
TTTATAATTTAAAATACCATGAATTGTGAAATTATGAAGTGTTTTTGGTGGATCCTTTAGCTACTTCTATAGAGAAAACCCTAGGTGCACCTAGCTGAAGTGATTGTCCATGGACTATACTCTGACATAGCGTTATCCGTGAGAGTACTCCAGATGATCTATACCTCAGTGATTTGAATGATGTCTCTGACAGACAACTTGTTTCAGTGCAGTGTATGACATATATAAGTGTGAGAGTTTCTCTTGTGAAGAAGTAATGGATCCGTCCTATTAAATGTATTTGTATTTAAATGACTTATGCTTATATCGAGAAAATTTATTTTTCTTTTTTAAAGAGTTTTGCAGTTATAATTTATTGTTTCATAAGCTAACACTTTATGGGGTTAATTCTACTCATTGAGTCTGTAGACTCATTTCTTCATTTTCAATTTTTCAGATAGCGTTGCAAAACCCTCACCTTTAGATCGTCCGGCACCTTAGGAACCTGCCATTGGAATTCTGGTGGGTTAATTCTAGAAGGGACAATGGAGCACTTTATGGATGTATTGTGGACAATTAGCTATATTTGCATGTGTTGGACAATGTTTTGCATGTAAAGTTAGTTGTATATGAATAGCATAGGAACTTATAACTGTACTATGAACTGTTCTGTGGTGGCACTGAGGCCCTTGGATGTTAAAGTGGGCTTGTCCACTTCTTTTGGTCTATTGTTGTACCCCTGGGAACACTCAGTTTTTAGGGAAGACGCTGTCCAAATTTTTGCATGAATAATTTTGACCTTTGGTTAGTAAATGGTAATATTTTATTATTAGTAAGGGTCGTTGTTTGCATATGCATCGGTCAGGCTTGTGGGGACTGCTTTATAATAGTTCTTACGTCGGTCACGTGCTTAGATTAGGTCGTGACAACTTATTTTAGTTGTAATATAATTATTTTGTTCACTTGAGTATTGTGTATAAAAAATATATCATTTTGTTCACTTGATCATTGTGTATGAAAAATATATATTTTTTCTTTATTAAACAAGTTGATTTTGTTTTATTAAACAATTTAACACAATTGAAAACATGATTTAACATTACAAATCAAACATGTTTTCTTAGTTTTCATTTTCTGAAAACAAGATTTAGTATTACAAATTAAACATATTTTTATAGTTTTCATTTTTTGAAAATAGGAAATGAAAATATAAATAAAAAATGTTTTCTAAAATCTAAAAATTTGAAAATAAAAATTATTTAAAAAAATTATTTTCAAGAAATGAAAATAAGAAACGAAAATAGAAAATGTTTCCAAAAACCAAATGTACCCTTATGATTTATTATTGAAATTTTTTTTAAAATAATAATAAAATTAAAAATAAAAATAAACCTAGCTACTTCCACAAATTAAAATATGATATGTGAAAAAAATTTGTTTTCTTATGTGCAAGTTGGTTGAATATACTAATGTTTGTATTTATAATTTTTTTCTGTCTATGTATAATGAAATTGAATTTTTTAAATGATTACATTAAGACTAAGTTACAATAGTCCAAAAAATAAATATTTGATGATCTATATATTATCATTTTTCAAGAAATTATATAAATTACCTGAGCTAAGAATCTTCTATGCTTCACTGAGAGAGAAAGATATGAGAATTGAAGTATTGGTATTACGTCCAGAGTATGAAAAGATAACAATACAAAGAGATTAAGGAGATAGAAATTTTATAGTAAGACAAACCATGAAAAAAAAAAAAGGAAATAAAAACAATACAATTTGAAATTTGAGACAAGACACTGTGTATAATAAGGATTAATGAAGAGATTGAAAAAAAAATGGAGACATAAATAATTTTCTAATTTTATAGTTGCGTGAGTCTTTCTATTAAGGGGGATATGGGAGCAAGGAGAATGGGGAATATGAGGAGGTGGACGAAATTGTTTTTGAGGATGAGGACATAGAGGAGGGATTATGAGGCTGTACATAGAAATTTGATGGGAAAGATAATTACTATGAAACCCATTAACCAATTTGCGTTAGAAGCTACCATGTCCAATATTTGTGGCTCTCCGAAGGGTTTTAGCTAGGATAGAAGAATTGGGGCAGCGTTGTTTTCAATTCTTTTTTGCAGAGGCGAATGATGTGGTCAGATTCCAACTAGTTAGTCCGTGGCTCTACAGAAATAGCAGGATGATTCTGCAGCAATGAGATCGTAATTCAAGTGTGTTACAGCAAAATTTGATAGAGTTCAACTATGGGTACAGTTCTAGGGTTTAGCCCCATACTGTCGATCTAAGGCGATAGGGATCAAACTGGGGGCTTTGTTGGGATTTGTTCTTGAAACTGGTGTGTATAATGTACAAGGAACCCAAAATGTTGTAGTTAAATCTCTGGTGGATATGGATATGGGTTAGCCTTTGAAGAAGGGTGCGAAAGCAAGTAGTAAGATGGATGGCTCCTTCTGGGTGGACTTTAAGCACAAGCGACTACCCCAATTCTGTTTTTGTTGCTGTAAACACTAGATTTTGTCCCACAAAAAAAGAAAATATAATAATAAATATATTTTCAAAAAAAAATTAATGAATAAAAAAATAATAAAATAATTGATAAAATAAAAAAAAACTCAAAAAGAAAAAACACAAAAAAAAATACAAAGAAAACAAAAAACTGATTTAGCCCATCAGGCCAAAAAAATACCCTTGGCCCAATTAAAAAAAACCTCAGCCCAGTCACTTAACCCAACCGGAGCCCACTACCCAAGCCCAACTCCATAACCCGGTCCAATAACCCGGCACCCTCCTGAAACCTAATTCCCCCAATTGATTCTCTGCCCCCCCCCCCGGTGTCCTCAGCCATGTTTCACCATTTCTGGCAACTCATTCCTGCGTTTTCGTCCCTTTCCCCCCGCGACAAGCCTCTGAACCGCGCCTCTGCACATACGGCCATGCGCGACCAACTTCGGCCTGGTGGCTGCCACCCGCGAGATTCTAGCAAAAGGTAAGGGATTTGGTCGGATTTCCCTCTATAAACGCAGAGGAAACCAATGAATCGAGGCGGACCCAAACCGAGAATCAAAAGGGAATGAAATTCAAAGGTTGGGCAGAGGGGGAGACGAGATCGAAAAACCGAGAGTGAGGGACGATTTTTCGAGAGTTGAAACAGGGAGTTCGCGAAAACCAGGAACCAGATCAAGAGAGTACCATTACGGAATCAAAGAGACAAAACCGAGGATCGTCGAAGAGGATCAACCAGGGGTTACGAAGCAGGAACCAGAAAGGTAAAGAAGGGCATTTATCATTTTGTTTTGGTTCCGTTTCATACAGAAATTAGCTGGGATGAATTCTGATTTGGGATGCTCGTGAATTTTAAGTCAGGCTGTGAGGTTTGATTACCGTTGGTTGACATGTATTTAAATTCATTTCCTTGTAGCCCATTCTGAATTTGCTACTTCCTGTGAGTTGTATTTCCCAACAAGAATTGTTTTTCTGATGAACTGATCGATTTATATTAGACAGTTGTAGGGATTGATTTTTTTTCTTTGATGCATATGAGAATATATTTTTCTAGGTCATTTAAAACATTAACTATGATGCTGAGTCTGGTTGTTGAGATAATCTGCATTAGATGATGTTTTCCCGTTGGGGAAACTCTTTTGGTTAGGCAAATCTGTGAGTCTTTGGCTGCTGGTTGCATTCAGGAGTTCTTAGCTTCTGTATGAAGTATGGTTTCCTACTCCATGCCTATCTGACGTTACAGTGTGGTCCATGTTGTTCTAGGTATCAGATTCTGGGTTGTTCTATTTGAGGTAGATTATTGTGCCATTTCCTTTAATTAATGAGTTTTGGTTCCCCCCCCCCCATTGGTTTTAGTTCAAACATGCTGATTTGAGAAAAAAACTTTGAGTATAAACAATTTTCTATCTTAAGTGCAATCCTAATTTCCATTTCAAAATTTTCTGGGCATTATACCAATGAAATGTTTACTACACTAGTTATTTTGGGTATTCAAGGAAAGACACTGTCAATGTTCTGGTTACACAAGCTCACCTTAAGTTTGGATTCACTAGGTCATTAGAGGGTATGAAGCATTTTATTCCTAAGCATTTGTTATACTTTTCTGGAATGGTATTGGAATGTTGGTTCTGTCATTTGATTGGGCAAAGGGATATGTCTGGTTGCCTTGTGGAATTTGCTTTTAAATGTTCATATCATATGTCCAATGCCCAAATCTCATTCAATTGAATTAATTTCAAAATTTTAAAAGGGCTTCAAAGGCTTCATTATTTCAAAATAACACAAAAAGCCCAATTCCCACCAATGGGTTCAAGGCCCCATTCTCATTAAAGTGGCTTCAAAATGCCCAATTCTTATTAAAATGACCACAAAGGCCCGATCAATTCAAAAGGGAGTTCAAAGCCCATTATTGCTTTCATGGCCTTAAAGAATTAAATAAAAGGGTTGTCAAAATATAATTAATTGGTTTTTAATATTTTTAAATTTTGTATTTCAACCCCTAAACCTTTAATAAATTCAGTTTTTACCACAATCTCTCAATAATATCATTTTGACCTCTAATTTTTTTTTTGATAATTACACGTTGACCCTCTCACTTTCAAGAATTACATCTTAGCCCCTCAATTTTTTTTTTTACATTTTGACCCCCATTTCTTTTAAATCTTTTTACCGCAATATTATCTCCATAAATTTCATAGACTCAATGCTTAATGAACTTTCAGTAGAAGTTTACCTTCTCCAAAGTTCATTTTTTTTAAGTTTTCAATGGAATTTTATATTCCCCGAGATCCTTACCCTCACAGGCATTCAGTAGAGACTATTTCTCTTCAATGTTCTCTTCCTGGACTCTCAGTGGAATCTCATTTTCTCAAAATTTTAATTTTCACAAGCATTCAGTGGAGGTTATCCTTCCCAATGTTCAAAATTCAGGCTTTAAGTGAAAATCTAACTTCCCCAATGCCATTTTAATTAATTAATCAATTTAACCAATTAATTTCGAATTACGTTGACCTTGATCCCTCCCGGGGTACGTAGGCACTTACTTGGTAAGGCAGGTCTAGCTATTTGTTTTTTTTTTATTTTGTTTATTATTATTTTAATAAAGAATGGGTAATTTTAATATATTAAAATTTTTAAGCACAAACAATTTAGGGTAACCATCCTTAGGGATGGACGTTGTGGGGTGCCTAGCACCTTCCCCACATGTAATTAGACTCCCGAACCCTTCCTCTGGTTCAGAGGGCCAGTCTTCCTTTCTTTTTTTAGGATCCCAATTATCCTTCTAATTAATTGGTGGCGACTCCTATTTTCTCTGCATTTTCCCTTTCACGTTCCAAAGTCATAAAATGATGGCTATTTCATCGGTCGTCACGTTGTGACAGTTTGTCGTCACGTTGTGACAGTTGCGGTGTAGTTGGACATGAGGAGAAGATGTGTGAGAAGGCATTCATGGATGAACATTTAGGGAGGAAGGAGTTTAAGGAGTTGAGACCTTGGAGGAAAGCTACCAAGATGGGACAAAAGATTGATGGAGGATCTAAAACCGAATACTCAGGAGGCAAGAAGGAAGAATAGAAATATCGCAGATGGGAGGGTTTTTCTTTCAGCGGATCTGATGACAATTTTCTTGATAGGATGTCCTCTCTATCGGTGCAAGATCCTCAATCTACAACCCAAGAAGATGACAACGTAAGTCATAAAAATAATAGTGGGTAGAAAAGGAGGTCCTGGGAGATCGTGGAAGTGGACCAAAGACAAATGAAGATTTGAAAAACCCCAGTGTGCTGCACGACGTCATCAATGTATAAAAGGTGAAGGATAAGTTTCGAAATAGGGAGACAACGGCTAAAAGTCAAGAAGTTAGCATGTAAAAGGATGGGACCGCCATCATTGTTGTTGAATCACGACTTCCCAGCACAAAAATCGAGGCCATGCACGTAAAGGAAGGTGGTGTATCTCTTAATACAGAAAGGAATTTGGGAAAAGAAAATAGAAGTCATCTGACATTGGGGTTAAAACAAACTATTGAGGATGGAAAACGGCCATCTCGTGGCGAAATCGGAGTGGGGACTGGGACCATGCAGATGACCATTTACAATATATGGAATCATCGAAATGACCTTCGGCTTGCGAACATAGTGGAGGTCTGCAGGATCCTTTGAATTCCCGCGAGAGGGTTATGAGTTTATAGGCCGAGTTTGCTATGGGCCTCCCAAAGTCTACTCCAAGTAGTACTTCACGTGACTCCCAGTTGGTGCAAACCTATCACTCCCTTCGCAAAAGCTAACGTAGATGCTACTGTATGTGTTGATGGTGGAGGAGTGACGAGTTGCTGTGTGATCCGTAATGAAGTCGGTGGTTTTGTGGGGGCCAAAATCAAGAAGTACCTGGGGTTAAATTCAGTTTACTATTTGGAAGTCCTTGCTGCTATAGAAGGCCTATGATCTTTTGCCAAAGAGTTGGGGCTAAGAAATATCTGCATTAAAGGTGACTCTAACGTGGTATGTGATGGCTTACAAGAAAGACGACATGACTTTTCTTATCTGAGTTTTTTTGTTCCAGGGTTTTCATTCACTATGTGCTGATTTTGAAGAAGTACGAGTCCCATGGATTCCAAGGGCTTCGAATATGGCTGCTCATAGCTTTAGCACAATATGGTAAAAATGCTCATGCTTTAGTTTCTTGGGTGCTTGAGCCACCCTCTTGCATTTCGAGTGTAACCTTAGCTAAACAATCTTAATAATATAATTTTGATTTGCTATAAATAAAAAAATAGCAAAATAGGAAAAATATCAAAGATATAAGAAAAATAGTATATATATGATTTTTATTTTTAAAGGAAAGTTCATTTTTCATTTTGACTTAATTACACTTTAGTTATATATCCTATTTTACATAAAATTCTAATTTGGTCTTCTTATTTGTAATTTAAACAATGTTATCCTCATACTTTTTTTAAAGTCTCAATTTAATTCATCAATTAATTTTTTATCTAATCTCTAATAAAAAATGCTGAAGTGGACGTTTATTTGCTTACATAAACTAACTAATTTTTACATGTCCCACCCAATAAACACATCATAAATTTTTTTCTCCACATTAGCTGTCACACCCGATATCTTTAATCTTCTCCCAATTTCACAATGGTGGTGAAGATTACCTATAGACAAGAACCGGGGGCTCATCGGAACTATATAACAAAGGTATCTATCAATCAGACCCAACCATATGGATGATGCTTACCAATCGAATCGAGTTGAAGCAGCACTTTCTAACATCCACTTTTGACTTCGCTCCCTCCAAGGGCGCTATTTAGCCTTTTATCGTATAGAGTTTCACAGCATCTCATTTTTCTTTTTCTCTCATTTTGTCTTCGCTTTTAACGTTTAATTAAATAGCTCTCTCTTTCAATTGTATGATTTTCTTTATTGAATGTTGCACATTTCAATCACACGGGTAGCCATCTTAGTAATGAATGCTGAGTTGGGTTTTAGTAGCATTTCCGGTAAGGAGAACACTGAGGCCAAACGATGTCGCTTTCGGTATCTAGCACCATGTCCACGTATCTCGGAGGAGTACCCACGCCTAAGCGGGTGAATTACTCACCACTACCTAGAGCCAGACCAGAGATCACGAAGCTACTAAAACTCGACCCGCAGACATGGTTCTGGTTCAGAGCTACAACCTTACTAATATGGCTGCTAATGGCTACCATGTTATTAGAGATATTAGGGGTCACGTGATTGATGATGTGGAAAAAAATTATGTATTTATTGGTTTGTACATATAAATCGCAGTCGGTCTATATAAACAAATAAACATCTATGTTAATATATTTTTTTAGGGATTAAATGAAAAGTTAATTGAGGAGCTAAATTAAAATTTTAAAAAAATTATGAAGGTAATATTATTTAAATAAAAAATATAGAGATTAAATTAAAATTTTATATAAAATAGGAGGATAAAAGTATAATTAAGTATTTTATTTTTTAAATTCAATGCTTTGTGGAGAAAAATAAAATAAGAAACTACCATATCACAAAGTCAATGATAACTATTTATAATTTTAAATTTTAAATAAAAGACCAAAATAAGCAAAAGAAAGAATGAGTGAAAAAGAAAATGATTAAATAGCATAAATAATTTACTAATTTTGTAAATATTTGAAAAGGAGAAATTAATAAGAATGTTCAAAAAGAAATAAAAAGAATAGATAAATAATAATTCATTTTTAAAAGGAATATACTCAATTTCTAAATTTGATGCTTTAGGGGGAAAACAATAAAAACATAAGTAATGATAGCTATTTTATATTATATATATGTACAAAAGATAAATATAAAAATATATTTTATTGATGTTTTTGAAAATTTAATTTAAATGTCAACAACAACATATTATATAATTAATGTTTTTATATGTGTTAACGTGAATGGTAATTACATCCAAATTTTAAATAAAAATTTTAAATCTTAACTACCTACCAATACTTACTATGTCTTAAAAAAATTAAAAAAATAATATAATAATAATAATTTATTTATTTATTATATTAACACTCTAAACACATATATATTAATTAGATAAATATATTTTTGTTGAAATTATTTTGTTATAAATATTATATTAGCAAAATAATTTTAAAATATATAAAAAAATAAGTAAAAATATCATAAATAAATGCCTTAATTAACATTAAAAAATAATACTCTATTTTTCATAAAAAAAGTAATACGTAATTTACCATTAACAAGTGATAAATATAAATATAAATATTGATGGTATTTAATAAATAAAAGTATTCATATGTTGAACAAATAAAAATAAATAATTTATTTATTAAAAATGTCTGAGCAAATTATAAAATTCATATTATCTAGATAATTTTATATATTTCATTCTGCAAATGACGATAAGTCTAATTTTTTAAATAAAAATAGGAAAAATTAATAATTATTAGATCCTTTGATTATTCTTTGTGAGGTCTGGGGTGACTGGAATTACGGCGCTACCATCAAATAGTGGGGCCAGTGCTGCACAAGTGACAAGACCCTTTCTTTCACTTTTCTTTTCTACAAAATATAAAAGTCGTTATATAACGGATATCTGATCGTAATTAATTCGGTATCTTAGAATATTGTTGATCACGTAAACAATGTCTTTCACTGAAATCACAAACCGATTTCAATTTTAGAGATTACATATGTTTTATTTACATGATTTTTTTTATAAAAATATATATGAATATTTTTATAAATTAAAAAATATTATAACTTAATTTCAATTTTTATTAAACTATTTATATGTTTAAAATATTTTATATAAAAAATTAAAAAAATTATGAAATTTAAATAATTTATTTATTTATTATCTTTTAACAATATTGATGTAGAAAAAAAATAAAAGTATATTGAATAATTTTTTTAATTTTTTTTATAATTAATAATAGTCAAATTTAAATGTTTCAA
Source organism: Ceratonia siliqua (assembly GCA_034509205.1). Classification (NCBI taxonomy): domain Eukaryota; kingdom Viridiplantae; phylum Streptophyta; class Magnoliopsida; order Fabales; family Fabaceae; genus Ceratonia; species Ceratonia siliqua. Next base: position 9,469 of record JASKGM010071866.1, read on the forward strand.
TACATTAAATAATTTTTTAAAAGACTTTTAATAATTAATAGTAAGAAAACTTAAAGTTTCTCAATGGGTATTTTAGATATAAATAATTTAATTAAATTTAAATTCAAAAGTGCATTAAATTATAATTTATTAACTTTTAAGAAAAATTCATGTATATTTTTATAACAAAGTGGATGGCAATATATATAACTAAGACATATATCAAGATATGAGAACGTCATTTACTGTTTATTTTATGTTATGATAAAAAGTATTAAAATTAGTAAGATAAATGAATAAAGTACCATTGCTGGTTGAGATGAAATGTTTATAAAAATTTGTGGAGAATTTTGTTTGTGATATGAGCATGATAGTGTTACAAATCATACAAGTTGCAAATCTCACAATTTTACAATGTGTTATTTTAGGAAAAATTAAATCTTAATGTAATAAGATTAGGAGATTAGGGGTGTTAGTCAATTTGGTTTGGTTAATTTTTGCATATTAAAAAGTGCACATATTCAATTTATTCAAGATAACAAAATTAAACCAAACCAAATCATTAGAGCGGTTTAGTTTTGTTCAATTTAATTTATTTTAATTTTTTTATTGATTTAATTTTGAATAGTTCAAATTATAATTAATTAAGGCTTATTTTATAATTTTAATGAAAAATACTTTTCTAATCTTTATAAACCTCTAAAACTTACAAAATTTAACTATTTGCTCAAGTTAAGAAATTAATTTTTAACAAATAAAATTACATAAATATCTTATAAATAAATATATAAAAACATAACTCATCAACATAGAAATGAAAATTGAGTATTTTTGTCAAACATAAATCATCAAAATATATGCAATGAGTGGTTTTTGGTTAGGTTTAGTTTTTCCTTAAAAAAACCAAACCAAACCAATTTTTATCTGTTTTGATGGATTTGACGTTTCATTTCGGTTTGTATTGGTGTAATTGGTTTTAAACATCCTTAAGTACTGAGGTAGATGTGATTATGTAAAATGAGATATAATGCATCTATGAAATTTGTGAAGGAAAAAAAAAGTTTGTAATATAGGATTTCTCTTTTTTGTCAACGGCGTATGTATCTCCTCCTTAATATATCTTAACCATGTGTTTAATAGAGTTGTCAATCTTTTATAAATTACTGAAATTTTCAGAAAAGTTGTGTGTTATCAATTATGTGATGATTATTTATTAGCACATAATTTTTAGTAATTTTATTCAAATATCTTTAAAAATAGAACAAATTATTTTTAAGGTACCTGTTAGGCATCACTATTCTAGAATAATATTTAATAGACACGAAATTCTTAATTAATAAATGCCTCATTTCTTGTTCATAGTTGGTGGATTATAGGCCCCTCTTAAAAATTTTGCTGCCTACCAGACATTTAAAAATAATATTTTAAAATAATATCTCATAGGTGGTTAAGGCCATGGAAGCCATAATTAAGTTCCTGATTGTCTTCCTTCGATCTCCCATGTACAAAAAATATTTATATAAAACATTAAATTTCATTATAGATACCCTTTTGCACATTTAATGCATAATTAGGGTAAATTGTACTTTTTTATTTAACATATTATATTAATAGTAAATCTTGTCTGATTTAGCTGCGGTGTACATGAGCCCATTGTCCCTCTTTCAACCGTATTTATAACAATATTTTCTCTGCCATTAGTGAAAAATCGGTGACCCGTTATTAAACCGATAAAAAATTGGTGAATCGGGAGGGTCACCGATTCTACCCATTCTAACCATGCCCCGATGGTAATGGAGGATTTTAAGGAAAGGCACTGAGAAAGCAATAAAGAACAAGAAGCAAGCAACGACTTGGAACAACTAAGGACCAAATACCTGATACAACAACCTAAGTCAATCAGGGGCAAAGATGCCTTGCTCTGATTTGCAATGCTATTACACGTTGGCGGTCGGAAACTCTCCAAACCACTATCAAGAAAAAGAAAGTCAATTCATCAGTCATTGAAAAATTTTCCACAATTCACAACCGCCACTAAAACTAGGATAAATATTGTAATATAACGTGCAAACTTCATGTATTTCAATGGATTCTTAGATGAAAAATAGTAGGCATCTACTTGTGGCCAGATAGAACTGGTTTGACTGGGAAGAAGCCAAAAATGAACTTGGAGAGGCCGACTGTGGCTATGGTCAGTGCTAAGTGGTAAGTGGGAAATGGTAAATGCATTTGGAGTTATGTGTGCTACACTACTACCTTAACGGTTTTGCTTGTCTTTATCTTATCTTTATCTTACTTCTCCAATTTCCAAAATTTCTAAAGCTATTAAATTTAGTTTTTTTTAATTGGTTAATTTAATGGAGTTTGTTTTGGCATGGGGTGAATAATTGTGATTCATGAAGGATTTGACTTTTAAGGTTGTTCTTTTGTTAATAAATAATAATAATGATTTATATATAATATATAATATATTTTATTTAATTATTATTATTATATATAATATATATATAATATATAAATTAAAAATTATTTTAATTCAAATCCGATTTGACCGTAGTTGGGTAATTGACCCGTAATTCATTATCTTTACCGGTTCAGTGATTGGTCCAATTCTCTGAACATTGATATGAATATACTATTTATATATTATTCTTTTTGTGTGTCTATCTAATCATATTGATCATGTCCCATATCAGTGGAAGCAAAAGATCACATGGACCAATTATACAAATCTCTTCTCTTATTCCAATCCTTCAACAATGCATAATCATCAATCAAGAAAAGTGTTATAATAAGAATTAAAGAAAAGATATTGGACCTAAATTTGTACAGTGTGGATGTAAGATCCATCGATGTCCATATTTTCCATACTCCATACCACTATGAGAAATAACTTTTTAAATATAAAGCACAAATAAAAGACAAAATACGAATACTAACCTATATATATAAAAAAAAATCAAACTGGATCGATTCAACTAAAGAACTGGTGAACCAACCAATGGACTGGTCCGATTGACCCATAAAAATCGATCAAAAAATTGGTGAACTAGACAAAAATTGCTGAACCAAATCAAGTCAACGATTTAAAATTGGTGAACCGGCCAAAATTTTTTAAACCAAACTGAGTCAACGATTTTTTATTTTTGAAATTCTTCTTATTTTTCTTTTTTTATTGAAAAGATATCATTTTAGCACAATTTTTATGAATTTTTGAGTTCAAAAAAATATTATTTTAATAATTTTTAATATAAATGAATATAATACATGTGTTCTTTAATATTCTAAACTTATTTGATGTATATTTAAGTGATTTAATAATATTTTTTATATATTAGTATGTATTATTTAATTATTCATATTAAGTGATTAATGTTTTATATTATATCATTAATATATAGTGTTATATATAATATTTTTTTTATTACCAATCTAACAGTTATTCGACTATATATGGTTGGACCAGTGAACTATAAACATCTACCTCATCCAATTCAATAATCAATCTGATTTTTAAAATATTAATACTGACACATTTACACATTAAAACTCAAAATAAAATCACGGTAAGATATATACACATATGAAATATCCAATGTTTGGTTCTTGAATTGAGTTGACAAAGTAGCTATAAAATCTTAATCTTGAAATGAATATTGACATCTATAATTTTTAAGATATGTTTGGGAGTTGAAACGGAATGGAAGGGAAAGAATTCAAAGAATAAGAAATGAGAGAGAAGGAAGGGCCAGGAAGGGAAGGTTAAATGTGGTTTTCCTTCCCCTGCTTTGGATGTTTAAATTTAACAAGAAAAATAATAAATAAATTTTATTATAATATATTTTTATAAATTTATATTTTATTAAAATTATTAATTATGAAGATTTATTTTTTTAGTATTAAAATGTTAAAAAAAATTGAATGGTATAATTACATATAATTGATTTTTCTCTAAAATTCCTTAAATTGTAGAATTTGAAAATACAAAAGAGGGAGAAATTTAGAGGGTTACATAAAATTTCTCCATGTTTCTCCCTTCCTTATAAATAAATGGCCTTTAGTCTCTTCATAGATCATCCGTCCAATCTTTCTTTTCCTATTCTATTCCTTATCCATGCTACAGAAAGGCATGCTTATGCATAGAGTGGTGATAATGTTTCCACTCCAATGGAGAGGGAATTAAACTGTAATACAATAAGCTTTACAACTTAAGGGCCCCAACTGTATTAAATAAAATTCATATAATTAGATGCTAAAAAGGTCACCTAGTGTGATTATAGATACCCATTATATCTAGTGATCAAAAGATAATCAAGTAAAGTGAGAAAATAATTAACAAAGTGAGTTATAGAAATCTCCTCTTCCTTCCTCCAACAGACTACTACTCAGGTGCTGTGGTTTGCTTGGATAATTGGCCATTATTGACCATACATATCAAAGTGATTGACTTTGTTAGTATGGGCATTGACACGGACGTGAAATTACAAGATAACAACACAAATATTGAGACGCGATAAAATTTGAAATGTCACATTGTATTTGTTATAAATATCAAATACATGTCAAACATGAACATAATTCCTTTTTAACGTGAGGCACTTCATACCATAGCCCTTAAGAGATAGTACTTTGTGTCTCATCTAATATTGTTAGAAGCCAGTGCATAATTCATTATTGATATATATTTCATAGAGAGAAGACTTAATTTTACCAAGATAGCAACAATTCTCATAGGGATAACCTAGTGGAAATCTTCCTAAATCACTGATATCCCATTTATGATCCTCCCAACTCATAGCATAGCAGAAAGAGTGACATTTTGCAGGCCGTGGTTATCTCTCTGCAGAATAGGTATTATAGTATGATGAATTGTATTGCTGACGTATTACAGTGTAGTTGATGTGTCATAGTATATTGGTTTATATCCCTATATTGATGTGGTCAATGTACATGTCACTATACTGTAGTTATAAATAACTATAGCTCACATGTATTTCTTATTATGAAATATACAGTTGCTTTTGTTATTCTTTCTTTTCTCTTCTCTGTCTCTCTCTGCTACTTTGTATCATGGTATTAGAGTAATATTCTCTTTGACAATAGAGACACTACCGGTCACAAGCAATGGAGGAACAATCACACCATCACCAGCGACTGTTGCTGCGGTTGCGAAATTTACTCCTGTAACATTTTGCATATAATATCGATCAAATTAAATGAGAGCAATTTTTTGTTATGGAAACAACAAATCCTAGCCGCCATTGGAGGACATAAGTTGAGTAGATTTCTTGATGGACCATAGAGTATTCCACACAAATTCAACAAAGAAATTGAAGTTGAAACAGCTAAATCAAGCAAAATTAGTCAGGAGTTATAGATCGGGAACAACAGAACTAGCTTTTAGTCACGTGGTTGCTTGCGTCTATGAGTGAATCTATGCTTGTGACAGGTACGCATGTGATCATGCGTACCTGTCGCAGCGTGACAGCCGGTGAAAAGCCATCATTTTATGATTTTGGGTGCGTAAGGGAAATCGCAGAAAAAAATGGAGTCGCCACTAATTAATTAGAAGGATAATTGAGATCCTTAAAAAAGAAAAGAAAACTAGCCCTTGGAACTAGAGGAAGGGCTCGGGAGTCTAATTACGTGTAGGGAAGGTGTTAGGCACCCCACAACGTCTATCCATAAGGATGATTACCCTATATTGTTTGTACTTAAAATTTGTTATATTTTAATTACCCCATTTTATTAATAAGATGATAAAAGACAAAGATAAAGAAAGAAAGAACCATACATGCCTTACCAAGTAAGTATCTATATACCGTAAAAGGGATCAAGGTCAACGTAATTCGAGATAGTTTGACAAATTGGTTAGGTGAGATGTCTGATCTCTTGCCTAGGAAAGTTAGGACATTAGGAGAAAATAAACTTTTATTAAAAGCTTGACAAAATTAGGACATTGGGGAGTGTGCACCTCCATTGAATACCTATGAAAGAAATAAGACAATATGTGAAACTAAATTTTCACATAAAGCTTGACAAAATAGGAGAAAAATTCTCCACAGAATGTTTAAATAAGATGTTTGTTATTCTTAGTCAAAAATGCAATTTCCTGAGAATTTTAGGATGAAATTGAAATTTCTACAATGTTTATGGCCAAAATGAAATTTATGAAAATATTAGAACCAAAATGAAATTATTGAAAGCATTGGGACCAAAATCTTATTCTTGAAAAATATTGGCGCTAATATCAAATTATTGGAAGTATTGGGACAAAAATCTTATTTTTGAAAAATATTAGGACCAAAATTAAATTATTAAAACTTTCATGCATGGGTCAAAATGAAATTCCTAATAGTAATTGAGTAATTTTGAACCTCACTTTGAATGTATCTAATTAAGCCCTTGAAGCAAATTGCGGGAAATTGGGCCTTGAACCCTTTCAAAGAACTGATATTTAATATTTGATTAATAGTCCTTTGGAACCCAATCCCATTTTAAAGA
>JASKGM010071877.1:0-15950 GCA_034509205.1 Ceratonia siliqua
TTTTTTATAGATTATATAAATATAAAAAAATATTATATATATATATATATATATATATATATATATATATATATATATATATCTTTATGTAATTAGTTTGATTAACCCATTTTTTATAAACCTTTATATCCAAAAATCTATCTCAATTTATTTGTATCCAATACTATTACTTCCCTTTCTTGCCAAAACATTAATGGAGATAGTTGAGAGATCGACTGCTCAACTATATTTGAAGACAGCTTGTGTGGATGACTACAAAGAAATCTCTTAGAACTTAAGGTTAATTAGATTTGTAAGCTATATCTATAAAAATTGTTATATTTAAATATAGTAGGTATTAAATTAGTATTTATTCTTTTGAGTTGTTGAATCAAATAAAAATAATAATTTAATTTAATAACTAAAAATAATAAATACACATCTAATAATTATTATATCTAAATATATTATTACATTCAAATATAATTTCAAATTTACTTAATTCAAACTCGTGGTTAATTTTTTGATACCTAAAGGTTTTGATTGCAAATATTTCTTTTCATGTATTTATTTCAGATACTTTTATTAAGTATTTTTAAAGATATTGAAATTTATTTTTTTAATATCTTAAATAATTTTAAAATAATAAAATAATTCTCATAAATTAATAATAACTCCTGAAATAAATATAATAATTTATACCAGTGTTTGGATGCTTGATTTGACCTCATAGAAATAATTAAATGCATTCAACAATAACATTTTTCTATGTGAAATTAAATAGTTTATTTTCTACTAATTTTTCAAGAAATAGAACATTTTGTATTTATTCCACGTGTTATTTTCTTTGGGTGTAAGAGTAACTTACACATGTTAGTTTAATAACACCTTTTTAGCTTTTCCTATCTTAAATATTAAAAAATTGGGACATTCAACTTAAGTGGAAGGGTGTTGATTTTTTTTTATATTTTAATTTTTTTGTTTTTTGATATTAATTAATTATTTACTATATTATATATATTTTTAAGATTTTTTTAAATATTTTTAAATTTTTACTTATGCATAAATAGTATTAAAAAAATTATAAATAAATAATACATGAAAATATAAAAATATTTTAAAAAATTCTAAAAAAATGTATGTCATAATAAATAATTAATTAATATCAAAAAATATAAAAAATCAATAAAAAAAATATAAAAAATTAATGGGCACCTCCTAAATTATCCTACAGCCTCAAAAGTAAGCCCATAAAAGATTTGGTATAAATTCGAATTCTATTATGTCTGTCTTTTTCTAAATTTTTAACATATCATAATAACAACAAAAAAACTATTTGATCTTTGAATTAAACTAAATTAGTAGAGAATTCGTGTAATACATAGCTATATCAATTAATAATTAAAATTAATCAAAAAATAAAATAGTAACTAATTATTTAAATATTAATAAAATATAATAATTTAATTTATAATAAACTTCCTTATAAACAACATTACTTATATTATTAGATAGAATATTATCTCTATCACAAATTAAATTTTTTAAAATTGTTTTACTCTGTATCCTTGATAATTATAGTTAAGATAATAAATTTATTTTTTATTAAATAAATATATATTTTTGAAACAATTACAAATTTTAAAATGTTAGTTATTTCTAAAAATAATTATATAAATACAGATAATGAAAGAATGTAATTTATATATTATAATTTACATTAACAATATAAATTAAACATAATAAGATTACTTTTACAAAAATATAAATTGGATTGTATTATAGTCCCAATAAAGGAGATTATTCTAACACCCAAACTACATAGCTAATTTTTTTTTATATCCTAATTCATCCAACAACCCCAAATATTAAAACTTATATATAGCACAAATAAATTGAGAGGAATTGTTAGACATTATAACCTAGAAGCAAATTGAATTCCATTAGAGTAAGCAACAACAAAAATACAATATGGCAACAATTTTTCAATAGATTATAGCTTTACATACTCCTTCCCTCCCTGTAAATGAAATTAAAACTCAAATAATTAGTATCCAAAAAGCCCTAAGGGAATAAAAATTATAACTTATTATATAGGAATCGAACTGAACATCACAAATGCACTAAAGGCAACTTCACAATCTAACAGCCAGCTTCTTTGTAATATCAAAGAGATCCATGTTTGAGCAATTGGGTCACCAATTAGAATATGTTTATTTGCATGAGTTGTTTTATTCAAAGTTATAGATGCCAATACATAATGGAGAGAAACGTTTGTAGTTTAAAGAAGTGAAGCAATGCAGGAAAAGATAAAAAATATGAATCACGAACACGTGAAAATATGAATATGTGTTAATTAAAAGAGGTAGAATTATATAATATAAGAATGCAAATATTTATGTAGAAACAAAAATAATAAGTGTTACATGTGAAAATATGAACATGTGTCAACTTCTATCTCAAATAGCATAGAAAGAAAAATTTTAAACTTACCATAACAAATGATTCAATTGATGTTCTGATATATAGCATTTTCACCAAAAAACTCCTTCCATAAAAATAGAAATAACTCATAAATCTCAATTGAAATTTGATAGATAGAAAAAATAATAATAAAACTACATTTTACTAATGTCCTATTTAAATACGATGAGCAAGTTTCCTTACCCTTCAATATAATTTTGACATAGCAAGTTATAATACCTCACTATGTAATATAATATACTTTCAGGGATATATGAATTCCTTCGTTAGTAGAAAAACAAAAAATATAAAGGTATTAGTAAGAATAAATTAAAAGCATTAAAAATGTTCAAGAACTCACCCAATAGCATAATATGCAAGAGAAGCATGAAAAATGGTAAATATGCAAAGATATTAGCAAGAAATAAAAATAATAAAGAATATGATTATTATGATAGTCATTTATGATTCAATACCGCTATTGCTCTCTGCAAAACCCATGGCAATAGAGAAAAAAAAAATGATAAATGAGAGAGATGGAGGAAGAAGAGAAAAAGATATTGTCACACCTCAACACCGATATTTTATAAGAATATTTGTGCAATTTACTCAAATAAAAAAATTCAACTGATTAACAAATTATTTTAATATTTTACATTTTTTGCCATGATTTCGGATAATGGGCAATTAAATTTTGAGTTTATAAATAATTTGTAATATTAATTATTTTTATTTCTCCATTCAAATATGCTTACCAATTATTACTCTGTAGATTTCTATTCCTTCCCTTACGATGGGAGATGTGCACAATTTAATAACCAAAATTTCATCATATAATTAAAGAGTACAATTAAGGTTTGATATTTTATGAGTTACAAATTTTAAATTTGAAAATATTTTTCTAAAATAATTCAAACCCAAATAAATATTATTTTTCCTAAAATAATATAATTACATACAATTTTTTTGACTTTCAATTATTAATAATTTTTTATATTAATTATTATTATTTTTTATTCAAATATGCATGGATGCTACTAATTATTACTCTTTAGATTTCTATTCATTCCCTTATGTTAGGAGAGGGGTGAAATTTAATTACCAAAATTTCATTATATAATTAAGGGATGCAATTAATGTTTGATATCTTATGAGTTACAAATTTCAAATTTTAAAATATTTTTGAACATTTCAATTAATAATTGGCAATTCATAAACAATATGTTTAATGAAATTTTTTTAGCAATAATTATAACTTTATAAATTATAAATTATATCTAATTTAAATATAATTAAAAATAATTAAATTTTAAAAGAAGAGTAAGAAAGTGACACGTGTAAGCACTACAGGGTGACACATGTAAGCATGAGAGAATGACAAATATCAGCCTCCTATCAGCCCTCAGCAAACATTTTACTTTAGAATATAGTCAGAAGTAAGCTAAATTTGAAAATCTATGTACATATATTAATATATTTATGTATCAAAATCATAATTATGTGCTATAAAATAATATATAGAATAAAAATCTAAAAACGTTATATATATAAACTTTAAATATAAATTACAAGAAAATAGTAAAAATAAAAAAATCACATAAATTTGAATAATTACTTTTTAGTAAATAATTAGATTAATTTTTAAATCTAAATTATACATCTAAATAAAAGAATTTAAATTATATTAAGAATTTTTTCATGTCTTAATTCTTTATATGATCTACATATAAAATCCTAAATTCTAAATTAATTGAAATTCTAATAGAGTTAGAATAAATTAAAATTCTTAGTATTAGAGTTTGTTTGATCGAAGAGAAAAAATTAGTTTTTTTTAAAAAAAATACATTTTTTATGTGTTTGATTAAGACATAAAATTACTTTTAAATGACAATAAAATTTATTTTTCTACTCTTTAAAATTGAATATTATAATTTGAAGCAAAATCAATATTAAAATTTTATTTTAAAATTAAAAATATTCGTGCTTAAAATTAAAAATTACAAAATTTATTTAACATTTTTTTTTATCTTTTCAACCTTACTTTCTGCTTGCTCTCTTGTCTTTTTGCTCCACTGCCCCATCATCGTCCCCCCACCAGCAATCAGAAGAGGGTGATTCCAATATACTATTTCTTATTCATATATTCTCTTGAGATACTCTCTCTTTGCACAACATACTCAATGGACACTGAGCATGAAGAAGGAAGGGAACTATTTAGTCCCTTAATTTTATTTTTTAAATAGTAATATTTAAATTAAACTTTCATATATGTTCATTTTTCTTTCACTTATATGACATCCATTTGTAATTATTCTTGAATAGCTGTTACAAAAATATATGGAAGACAAGAACATGGAAAGTGAAGAAGAGTGGAAGACAGTAGAGAATGAAAACCATGAAAATGAAGAAAATGAAAAAAAATAAACATATATAATAACAAATTCGTTACCTTTCTTTAAATATTTTTCCTCAAAAACCCAAAGTTCATATCCTACTTTCATACATGCAAAAGAAAAAAAAGTATAAAATCAATTGAATCTTTGTAAAATCCATTCAGAATCAACAATTTTTTATATGGCTACTAACAAAAAACAAAACACATAAAATTGAAACATAGACAAAAAAAAAACCATATGTAAAGAAGTACAGAAAAAAATTGTGTGAAGTTGAAGCATCCCACACTATATATAGAGAAAGCTTTATACATTTAAATTTGAATTCAAATTTTATTTCAATAAACTTGACTTTCTAGTATAATGAAAAATAAGATAAATTATTTTTTTAGAAAAATTATTAAATGTTACTCAATTATTGAATAAATTAGGAGATTCTATTAAATATATTTATGATTATATTCACTTTTTATTGATTAAAAGAAGAGACACAGTATAACAATAATAACTAAATTTTAAAAATAATATAATAGAAAAATTAATAATTATTATTGATAATTAGGTTCATAATTTTATAGAGATTATAAGATGATTATTTTAATTAAAAAATAAATGACATTAATAAAATAATAAATGTTAATTTAATAAAGTGATAAATTTTAATTTTTTATTGGCGAGAATGTTTTTTTAGTATAGATAGATATAGGTAGATTTGTAGGCCCTGTTTGGGATGATTCTTAAAAACTGTTTTTTTGTTTTTTTGTTCTGCGAAAACAAAAAAAATTCGTTTGGGTAACTGTTTTCGTCAGTTGTTTTTAAAAACTGTTTTCGAAAAACAGTAACTAGAAAACAAAAAAACAAAAACAAATTTTTTGTGTTTTGGCTTGTTTTTGTCATCTGTTTTCTAAAAAACACGAAAAAATACTGATGAAAAATATTTTTACTCAAACAAGTTTTTTGTTTTTTTATTCTATAAAACTATTTTTCAGAATTGTTTTCAAAAATTATTTTTAAAAATAATAAAACAAAAACCGTTTTAAACAGCCCCGTAGTTTTCTTGGTTTAACAAAAAAAAATTTAACACTTTTACGCCCAAAAAGAAAACTGTTCAACAACTTTATATCTGAATTTTATATTTAAATGTAATTGGTTTTATTTGCATTAAAGAAAGAATATTAATTATTCCCCATTAAATATGTGAACCACATTAATGAATATTTAAAAAAAAAATCGAAGGTTGATTTGTTTTGAGAAAATATTTTTTGTTTTTATTTCTTAATTTTATTTTTAAAATTTTAAATTTTAAGAAACATGATTGATTTATAAAGCTAAATTCTGTTTTTAAAAAATAAAAATTATAAAAAAATATTTAATTGATTTGTAAAGATAAATGTTTTTAGTTGTGTTATTATTTAGTAAAGAAAAAAGTCAACTTATATAATAAAAAAAAAATATATTTTTCATATATAATGTTCAAATAAATAAAATGATATATTTTTAATTTCAGAACTAATAATTTCACATTAATAATTATTCCATCTAAAATTAGTTTAATATTGTACGTTAAATTTAAATATTAATTATATTTTTCATTTATGATATTATAAAGCGTTGATAACTCCAATTTCGAAATATCAGCGGGGATCAAATCTCAACTTTCATTATTATTTAAATAATTAATTCGGTTACCTTTATGGAAAATATCAATTGTTGAAGGAGGTTTTAGTTCCCTGTGCCTGGGCCCACCCTGTTCTGAAGATCAGAGCACATCAAGGTGGCTAACTCCAAGTCCGTAAATATGAATTATATTAGTGGAAGATGAAACAGAATTAAATATCATTTCCCATATCCTTCAGCGAAACTCGAACTAATAATCAAAACCAAACAAAAAGATACCTCCTCCTTCATGTTTGGCTGCTTCTGTAACATCAATATCTTTAAGCTTTTTGGCTTATTGATCCAAGGGAGACATTTTTATACAGTGATAATCTTTTTATATATATAGACAACGATTCAATATGGTGAAGAATGAGAGTTTATATTTTAATATTAAAGTCATCTCACACTTATAAAATAATAACTTAACTGCTTTTTTTTGTGATTTAATTTATTAAAATTATAATTTTTACTTTCTTTAATTTTTCATAAAGAATATAATTTTTTTAGTTTCATTAAAATTATAGAGTTTTGATTCTCTATTTTATTTGAGGAACCGAAATTATAAATTTAATAAAATTAAAAATAACATATTATTCATTATATAATTAGGATAAAAATTATAACTTTAATACTAAAAATATAATTAACCCTTATAACTTTCAACTAAAATGGAGACATGAATGGGTACATGACCATCGAGTCACAAGATTTAGGATGTAGACAAAACAAGAGATAAAGCATATTTCCAAATTAAATTGATTTATTTTGTGAATAATATCAAAGATAAATTACTTTTATCTCTTTTAAAATTTAATAATATAATTTTTAATAATTTTTAATTTTTAAAATGACACTTAACTCTCAAATAAATATTTTATGAAAAATTAAGAAATAAAAATAAATTAATATATTTATTTTTAAAAAGATTAAATGTTATTAAATAAGAAGGCTAAATGTCAAGAAAAATAATAATGATTTTCCTAATATAAAATTCCAAAATCAGAGTCTAATTATAGTTTTTGTAAAACTAGAGCACACAATTACAAGGGAAGGTAGCTAGGCGGTTGGTGAGAAACCCATCTCACCTTAACTAACCCCCATTTGCAACAAAAAAATTTCTGTTCTCACCAACCTCTCTTTTCTCCCCATTCAAAACCTCTGCAATCTGTGGAGTTGCAGGGATCGCTATTTCTGATAGTTTTTTCGAAGTGACAGGATCGTTTCGCTCTGCTTAGGCAATGGGTGAGGAGCGCAAAGTCTACACTTTGGCTGAGGTCTCCAACCATAACAACAATAAAGATTGCTGGCTTGTCATTGATGGAAAGGTCTGTAACGAATGTGTATATAAAAATTTTGATCTATCATGGACGAATAATTCTGTTTTTGTGTTTTTAGCTTATGGGTTTTCATTGTTTCTTTTGTGTTTGTGTTTTCAGCTAATGGTTTTTCACTTTTTTTTTATTCTTATTGAAAATCTTGTATTTTAAGTGGAATGAAATTCACTGGAATCATATAATGATTGAGGTGGATCTGGTATAGGTTCATATTGTTTCGTCGGCATCTGGGCTCGAATGCAATTGTTCTTTTATTGGGTTGTGACGATGGTTTGAATTTTGGTTGATTTGCGATTTTTGTAATGAGTTTCTCCCATTTCCATTTTATTTGACTGATTGGGTATTTGAATGGTCGGTTACTTTTGCTTGATACCTTCTGTTTTTAAGAAGAAAAAAAAAAATTGGGCAGTAGGAATTGGTGGTACTGAAAACGTGAGTATGTCTAGAAGAAAACGTGAGTATGTCTAGAATCTAAATTGGAAATCCTAAAAATGATAAATTTACTTGGAAGGAGTGAAAATGGATGGAGTGGAGGGGGAAAGAGCGGACGTTGACAATGTATCTGGTTAATATGCATGCTTTGATATATTTTCAGTTTTTCATTCCTACCAAGAATACGATAAGGGAGATCAGTTTATAAAAAGAAAGATCATCGAAAAAAATGCTGGCAGTTAGTTTTTTCTGTATTCAGTAAGCAAGGTGATCGCTGAAAATATCCCTTTAATTACTGGAAGGAGGATTCTTTTGGTAATTAGTTCCTTGCTTGCTCAGTTTTTCCTTTTGTTATTATAGTCTACAGGAATTGCAGAGAAATCAATTTGAATTGGCCTTGTTTGTTCAATCAAAACTATGTACGTCAGTCATGTGCATTTGTTCAAAGTGTATGAGAGCTCTTTTTATTCTTGTTTGCTTGAATGTTATGTTTTTCTTCCCCTGTTTAGTGTTTCTAAAACTGTGTTCATTAGGGTCCTCAATCTTCCCAACTGCTACATAATAGTATTATGATTGGAAATAATCTTTCTCCACTGTTGTGGTCCATCATTCGTGTTTAGGTCTTCACAGAACCTCTGAATTTGCGGGTTTCAGAGATGATGGAGCATTGGGGTGGTGCTTTTGGTCACTTTTTGTATGTTTCGGGGCAATTTTTTTTTAGCCCGTAATATCATCTACTTTTCATGGCATAATATACCTTTTGCAACTGATCTTGACTCCTTATCAGATCAGGTTCAGTCAAAACTGATGTGTTGACATGGATGATTTAGATAATATTGTTGTTTATCTGAATATCTTCTTGTATGCCTTTCTTGTACAGAAGACTGCTTGGTAAATAAATCTAAAAACCGGAGTCTTATTATGTTTAGGTAATGTTGTTCTTGATGTCTCACAAGGTCAAATAGCTACTGATTTCGTTTTCTTTTGTTTTTAGGTTATTATAAATCTATTGTCCTTTCTGTTTCTTTTTGTTGTTATAAGAAATGATATTAAATAGTTTGTTTATAAAAATTTTATATTTATAATAATACAATGGATTTGAACCTGGCAGTGTTTTTTACCATAAGAAACTAAGCACCTAAGTTGACGTTCACTAAATTACTGATTAACTGCTTTTAGTGTCCAAATGGCATGATAGCTTTTTCCAAAAAAAATTCTTAGAAAAGGCTTTTTCCATTATTTGTTTTAATTTTTATGTCATACTTCACATTAGATTAAGTTTTCAAAGGCCTTTTCAAATTAAACTAATTGATACTGATAGTCATGCCGCATGTCATTGACAGTCTTGGATCATAAAACCATAGTAGAATGTAACAAATTTAATTTACCATATCACTAAAATAGTAATTGAAATTTGGGATTTTGACAATTGGACTGATGACCTTGAATGGTTAAGTACGCTAAACATGCTTTTGCTATGTTCTGTAACTGATTGTCCTGAAGGCTTAAGGTGTTAGACAAGGACTCAAGAATTGATTTTAATACTTCAGACAACTTTTGGGCCTTCAATTGGTGCTTCTTGCCTCGTGTATTGGTTTGCAACTCGAACTAAGAAAAATCTTTACATGTGTCTCCACTTCTTTTTAATTTTCTTCTCACAAGCCACACATACTGTGTATCATACCAGGAATAAAAACTCGGAAATGATCACTCAAAGTTACTTATTATACACACATGTGACATTTACTTTGGCATTATCTATATGCAATTATGCATGTCTTAGTTAGAGAGTAGTAAGCCATGTGCATCTGGGGTTTAATAAATTGCCTTTGTGCCATATAGCATAATCATATGTACTTAGCTTATGCTAGAGAGTAATTCAGTAATCCACGGTCATAAGATTGGGAGTTTGAGATTCATACTTCATTCTCATACATCATAATCATTTGTACTGAGCTTATGCTAGAGAGTAGAGAGTCATGTGCGTCTGGGGTTTATTAAATTGCCTTTGTGCCATTTAGCAGACTTGAGCTTTTAAGGTATGTTAGAAATCAAGTGGATGCATGTTTAATACTAAAAGTTGTAACAGGTTTATAATGTGACAAAATTCTTAGAGGACCACCCTGGTGGGGATGATGTCTTGTTGTCTTCCACAGGTATGTAGATATCCTAATTGCCTTTCTGACTGCAATTAATTATTCATCGCTTCGCAGAGTGAGATGTTTGTAAATGTCTTTTGATAGCCCAAGTGCCACATGTTTGCAGGGAAAGATGCAACCGATGATTTCGAGGATGTTGGTCACAGTACCAGTGCTAGAGCGATTATGGATGAGTTCTATGTTGGAGACATTGATTCGTCAACCATCCCCACCAAGGTTAAGTACACTTCCCCAAAACAACCTCAGTATAATCAGGACAAGACACCGGAGTTCTTTATCAAGATCCTCCAGTTTCTAGTTCCCTTGATTATCTTGGGTGTGGCACTTGGAATTCGCTTCTACGCCAAAGCAACATAATCATTGAAACTCAAGCACTTGAATAGACATCTACAATAATAATTTGTTTTGAAAGAACCCTGAATAATTTGTGCTTTAGAAGTACAATTATCAGGGGATGCTAGGACAAATGAACTGGTGCTTGTTTGACATATCAGTGTATTTTCCTGTTAAATCTCATATTGTCCCTGTGTCAATGATAAGCTACCGGAACATTCTTTTGGAATATAAGCCTCTGGATCTGGTGCTTTTACAAACTGAACTTTACTAGATCTCGAATGAACTTGTGAAAATTTCCGTCTTTTCCAAAGCAGATCGGATTTTATTAAACCAGATGAGGAAAATATCAGGTTGTATTTTCTTGAATCAGTTCTTACATAACCGAATCCTTTAAATAGTATACAAGCTAACTACTAACAAGCTAGCCACTAAACTAATGACATCTGTACAACCATTAAAAGCTAACATAACAGAATTAACAGTTAACAAAACTGTTAATTAGATCTATTACTCCCCCTCAAGATGGATGGTATATATCTAGAACAGCCATCTTGGATAACAATGAAAAAAGATTTGCAGGTAAAGGCTTAGTCAACAAATCAGCTAGTTGATGTTGGGTGCGAATTGGCAGTAGCTTGATAAAACCATCTGTAATCTTATCTCAGATGAAATGGCAGTTGATTCTATGTGCTTAGTGTGTTCATGGAATATAGGATTATTAGCTATGTGAACAGCAGCTTGATTGTCACAAAAGAGGAGAGCGAGATTTGGTGAGGATACTTGGAATTCTCTTAATAACTAATGAAGCCAAACCAATTCACTGACTGCAGTAGCAAGGGCTTGATATTCTGCCACTGCAGAAGAACGAGAGATGGTTTGTGGTTTCTTAGCTTTCCAAGATATCAAAGAATCACCTAAAAAAAAACAGAAGCCTATAACAGACTTCCTGGAATCAGGGCATGATCCCCAGTCAGCATCTGCAAAAGCTCTGAGCTGAAAGGAAGATGATGCAGGAAAAAATAAACCTTGACTAGGAGGTGCTTTCAAATATTGTAAGAGATGATTAGCAGCATGCAAATGAGGGAGTCAAGGCTGAGATACAAATTGGCTCAATTTATGAACAACAAACGAGATATCAGGCCTTGAAATTATTAGGCACAATAAACGTCCAACCAGTCTCCTATATGAAGAAGCATCCTCAAGTAATTCCCCTTCTTGTGAACTGAGTTTGAGTATAGGATCCATAGGTATAGTTGCTGGTTTACATGCAAGAAAACCAGTATCTTCAAGCAATTGTAGAGTGTAGTGATGTTGAGAAAAAAATAATTCTTTTTTCTGATCTAGCAATTTTCAAGCCAAGAAAATACTTCAAACCACCAAGACCATTGAGCTTAAATTGACTGTGAAGAAAACCTTTTAAGTCGTTGATCATAACTATGTCAGACCCTGTGATGATAATATCATCCACGAACACAAGCATGGCTATAAAAGATGAACCACTCCCTTTTGTGAATAAGGAATAGTCAGATTTGGATTGATGGGATCCATGTAGAATAAGAGTTTGTGAGAACTTGGAAAACCATTGTCCGGAGGCCTACTTCAAGTCATAAATGGACATGTGTAGCCTGCAAACTAGTTTCTCCCCCTGATTTCCAAGCTTCTCTTGTTTAGGATAGCCTAGAGGAAGGTCCATATAAACCTCTTCAAAGAGATCTCCATTAAGAAGCGCATTATTTACATCCAGATGCACAAGTGGCCAACCTTTAACTGAGGCAATGACAAGTAACATCTTGACAGTGACTAACTTAGCTATTGGTGAGAATGTCTCGATGAAATCTAAACCTTCTTGATCTAGTAGATTTTACTATTATAGCTTTCCAGGTTAAAGTTCTGATCAAGGCTTTAAATTGTTGTCCGCACTGCAATTGCAGCCGCAACGATATCATTGTGGTAGATTCTGGAACTGCATCAGGCTATAATTGCGGTTTACAATAGCTGTATTTTTTTGCATTTTCTCACAAAGATTGCAACTTTAATTCCATGCAAATATTTGGCATCGTTTATTAGGTTATTCCTCTAGATAATGTTGCTTGCATTTTGAAATTACTTCCCTCTTTGGAGGTAATCTATTTGTATATTCAATCTTACTGGAATTTTTCCTTTTCTTGGTGGTCGTTGAATTTTAGGAATTTCTTATGCAAATATTTCATTTTATTAAATGTGTTTCATGAACTGCCTGGTGCTGAAACTTGTATCAGTGTTAGTCTTGGGCTTGTAAGCTAATTGCTTCATTAGTTTATAATGGTTCCTTTTTGGTGTCCCTAAAAGAAAGGTTATGAAGAGGTTCATGGCAACCATAATAGAAGCCATCCTTTTATATTTATTTTTACAGAGATGTTTGCTTTCTAATTTATGCTTCTGAACCAAAAATACATGAACTCTGTGAGCAAAAGCCCTAGATAGCTAATGGGCTTCAACACGGATAATTCAAACTAATGCCTGAACCAGCAATCTCTTTGAAAATACATATTTCCAGTTATTAACTAAAAATTTGGGAAGTCTATGAAGCTAGTTAAAAGTGGTGCCCTCCCTAACACTAAGGGTTTGTTTGGGAGTTTTGAGGAAAGTGGAATCAATCCAATCATAAAGTAGAATGGGTAGAATGGAGTGGGAAGAGAGAGAGTAATTACTCCACTGTTTGAATATTTATAATAGTCATCAATAGAGTGATGTGATTCTTTTCCAAAACTACCTTTATATATGACTTTTTTTCCACTCCACTTCATCCTTCCAACAAGTCCTCATCACTAAGGTTGGGGTTTAAACATCTACTCCTCCATCACCAACCTTAGTCTTTTAAGATTGAGGTGAGAATGATGTCATGGGTTCAATTTCTATCCTTTGCTCTCTCTTTTTAGGGTGAAATCCCTTGCTCTTTTACACTTTTTATGTAACAAAAAAATAAAAAAAGTCAACAACAGAATTGAGCTAAACTCTTGTTCATGATTAAAAACAAAACTCAACATTGTACCAAACTATCCAAGGAGTCACTGGTCAATTAATTCAATTAGTTGGACCAACAACCCAGCACCCTACATTCATTTATTTGTCCTTTTTTTGTTTTCACTTTTAATAAAAATAGAAAATGAGTCTCAAAACATTTTAGGTTGGATTAACTAAAAATGTATTTTAGAAAACATTTTTTTGAAAAGGCTAAAAATATGAAATCAATAACAAGTTATTTTCAGTGTTTTCTTTTCAAAAATTTAAAAATTAACAACAAATAATAAAATCTGCTTAAATCAATGAAAATTATTTTCAAAAAGTAAAATAAAAAAGATTATTTTCTCAAACCAAAGTGCCCCTAAGAATCCCTTCACTAGAAGGCAGAGCTTCTTTGAGAACAAGTCCAAGTAAACCAATCTCACTCAAACATGAACATGCTTCAAAGTCCTCTGCTACATATAAAGTCATATTTCTGCTAATCTTTTATGCTTCATTTGGGACTTGATTTAAGGTCACTTATGAATAGCCTCTTAAGAACCTACCCCATTATTTGCAATGTTTCTAAGATATCTCCATAGAATCAATCTTTCTGTTACTCAAGGATGGCCATAAAGTATGATATAGAACAAATCGTACCTGTAGATCAATGAGTGTAATCTCCTAACAACACGCAGTTGGATCATGCACTAGCTTCAACTTTACACAACTATTTCTTTACTTCCCACATATTGTTTGATATTAAAGCAAAGTAGTTAGATCAAACTTGAACACAAAATGTGATCCTAGATGTAAAATATGGTGAGGGAGTACAACTGCAATATAATCCCAACATTGTTGATCACCATGAAAAGTAGGCTGAGATGGAGTCTAGTCGAACTGAGTTTTAACATACTCAAATTTGTTTAAATAAAATAAATTAAGTATGAACTTTAATTAAGTCTAAAATTGTGATTAAGTTTGATTCATTTATTAAACGAGCGGATCATGAACAACTAACGAATAATATTATTAATATGTTATATACTTGTATTCACATGTATAAGTTAAATTAAAATAAAAACTTAAATACAATTTTGGTTCTTCTAATTTTATAAAAGATTCAATTTGGTCCTCGTGTTTTTAATTTGAACAATATAATTATTCTATTTTTTTTTTATTTTCAATTAAGATAGTTCATCGTATTTTTGTTCATTCACAAATAAAAAATTATAACATTATAATTCAGTAACATAAGTAGACTTATTATTATTATTCACGTAGAATGACTATTTAACAAATCATCAATTAAAATTTCATTAAAATTCCATATATTCAGCAATTGTGATTAAGCTTAACTCATTTATTAAATGAGCAAAGCATGAATAGCTCACGAATAACATTATAAATATGTTATATACTTGTATCTACATGTATAAGTTAAAATATAAAAAAAATAATGAATTTTATGTTTTGTATGTTCATATATAAAAAAATTTAAATATATATCACGAATTTTAATATTTTATAAATTATTGTAGTTGTGTATAATTTTTTTTTTATAAAACCATACATTAATAAATAAAATGATATTACTTTATTAATAATCGAATTGTTCGAACGAGACATCAAATGTTCAAACTGATTCGTTTAACAAAATAAACTTGATAAATTGTTCAAGATTATTTATTTATAATAATTGAGTCGAGCCAATTTCAAATTTCTAATAAAATTTATAACTCCATTTATTTATACCCAGGGATGGATGGCAGCCATAGGGCCTGTCCCCCTCCTTCTATCTTGTGTACATAGCTTGTCTTCTTCTACTGGATCCAGCCATATAAACAAGACAAGTTCGAGGACCCATGGTAGCTGTGATACAAGAGAAGATTAACTGGAGGCATAAAAGGCCTTGTCCAGGTGCTAGATTCAACCGCAGGTGTTAAAATGGAATTAGAAATAGTTTTGATATTGAAGAACAATAAATACAAGAGAGACCAAAGCAGCCACCTTGGATTTTTCAAGTGTTGAGTCTAAACATAAAGGGGCTGTTTGTTTGAGCTTATCAGAGAAGGAGTTTTTTGCTTCTCCTGTAGGAAAAATGACTTTTTTTAAGGAAAAGTTGTTTTATATTTAGATGCAATAATTTAGAAGGGCTTTTGAAGTAGGATAAACAACTTTATAAATGAAGGTTTCTCTCTCTTCTTATTTTT
>JASKGM010071898.1:0-15946 GCA_034509205.1 Ceratonia siliqua
ATTCTGTCCAATGTGAAGTTTATCCAGGAGAAACGCTTGATTGGAAAATACTTTGAGGAGATTAGCCAGGATACTGGAAAGTATGTTTTTGGGGTTGATGATACTTTAAAAGCTCTGGAGATGGGTGCCGTTGAGACACTTATTGTCTGGGAAAATCTGGATATCAATAGGTATGTCTTAAAACATAGTGCTACTAGTGAGATTGTTATAAAGCACTTCAACAAGGAGCAGGAGGCAAACCAGAACAATTTCCGGGATTCTGCAAGCTCTGCTGAATATGAGGTTCAGGAAAAGATGTCTCTCCTGGAGTGGTTTGCAAATGAGTACAAACGGTTTGGTTGCACTCTTGAGTTTATCACCAATAAATCACAAGAAGGTTCACAGTTCTGCAGGGGATTTGGTGGCATAGGAGGGATCTTGCGTTACCAGCTTGATATGAGATCCTTTGATGAATTCTCTGATGATGAAGAAGTGTATGATGAATCTGAATAGCAATCAATGAAATACTTCCTTTCACTGGTGCAGGAGATGGAGGTAAAAATACCTGCACCAGTATGTGAGGTAGTCGCACATGTTGCGACTGCTATGACTTCTTTTCCTTCTGTGGTGTTGCCTGGGGAATTTGATTCTGAATCAAGGTTTTATTTTATTTCCTTCTTCTATGCATGGTTTTAGCTTACGTGTGATTTATGTTTTATTTATGCTTCTTGTTTGTTTTGGTAGAAATGACCTACCTAGTTTTATTTTTGTTTAAAAAAAAAATTTCCTTGTGTTTTGAAAACAATTTTTAAATTTCAGATGCTTAGCTTCTGCAGTGCTTTTCTCTCATCCAAGCTACTCTCCTCTTTGGGCTTCTACATCCACTCACTGGCGATACCAACTGCTGCCATTATTCTCACCAGCGATCTCACCAGCGTCATCAGGTTAAAAACCCCCATGCCTTCTCACTTCTAGATCTAGTGTTATTTAGTTTTGTTCACCTAATTTTGTCTTGCTTATCTATCTGTCTTTAACCCCTTTCCATCGTCTTTGTAATTTTGAAGCTCCCTTGCACTCTTCTTGCAATCAGAAAGGAGAGTCAACTGAGACACAGCCTAACATCATTGAAGGTCAGTCCCTAGTGAGCTAACAGATCAATTCATTTCATTTTTATTCTTTCCGACCTTTTGCTTCCTTTATTACAAGGGTTGACAAACTGAACTAGCCTTTGAGCTGCTTTACCTGCATTCACAAAGGCCTAATATATTTACTCTTCATCATATTATACTCTTCGAATCACTTATGACACTAGTTTCTTTTTTCTTTTTCTTTCTTACTCATTTTTACTCTTCCTTAAGTGTGGCCTGTAATTTACTGTTTTCATCCTTGATTTGAAAATTTTCTTCTCTCTGATTTGAGAATAGGCCAACCCATGTTTGTCCCATTCAATAGATATAAAAAAATCCATATTCTATCATGGAGATGAAATTGCAGGTGTTTCTTTTCCATTGCTTTTTAAATCCTCAAACTCGTTTGTAGTTTGTACTTATAATTGCAAGTTCCTTACTGGCTCTGCCTTGTTAGTCGATAAACTTCTTGCTTTCGTTGGTTTTATTTTGTCTTTTAGATATTATCAGATTTTAAATGTTTGTAAATTTCTTCTGCATTGTAGTTTTTGTTGGACCTGTCTGTCCCTGTGAATCAGCATAGCATTGATGAAGGAAAAGCTCTCACTTAGTCATTTGGCCTAGAGGTGTGATTTTCTGTGTCCCTTGCTCTTTGTTACCGTAGGAGATTGGATTGAATTATTTTGTTGAATTTTCTTCTGCAGTTTTGTTGCTTCAAAAAAATTTATATTTGAATTCTTTTTGCTTTTCATTGGTACTTGTTAGAATTGGAGTGTAGCTGTTCAGAGTTTGTGCTATCCGCTAGCTACTTGTCAAATGTCATATTTAATTTCAGTGATGTCGGCATTTGATAGTTGTGTTTGCTGAGCTGTGTCTATGAAAGTAAAAATCAACTTTCAGGGTTTTTTTATAATTATATTTGTAGTTTGTAAATGCTAATTTAGAGTATAATGCTCTTTCCTGTTATTGCATCGCAAATGGTTTTTAGAATAGAGAAAGCAAGAGGTTTCAATTAAAAATAACAGAAACCTGAACTTCCTCTGTTCATCTTTTGGGGTTGGTGACTAACTGTACATTTTGGACTAAAGGAGTTGTGTTCTTTATATGTGATATGGACTAATAATTTCATTAAACGTATACTTCTAATCCTTTCATGTTTGCGAAAAGCTTCTTTATTTATTTATTTTTATATTAAACATTGAAAATGTATTTTTGGGATATTTCTCACTAATTATATGGCTAAAGGTTATTGCATTTTGAACTTCAACCTAGGTGTGATTTTATTTATTTGTAAAAGCAATTTGTAGGAGTTACTCTATCCCCCTTTAATAACATGTCAGAAGGTAAAAGTGTGAAAGATATTATGGAGAAACCATTTCTGGGTATAACTCTGATTGATCTTCGGCCAAATCCGATTCAGCTCTTTTTATAAAAGAAAAAAAAAAACTGGGTGTTTGTTGATCTATACTACAGTACCTCTTCTACTAATTAGCAAGGACAAGAAGCTAGTACTTTTTATTTGGGGGGTTACAAAGGAGGTCTAAGACCTTGGGAGTAGGGAGGGGCAGGGGTCGGGATCGAAGCTACTAAGATCAAGCTCACCTAAATTTTGAAGACACAGGTTTGTAAAATAGATACCTTTTATATGATTATTCTATTAGATGCTTTTGCCTTATCTTTTCACCACCTTGTGCTTTTCCTGCTGATTTTTCTTCCTGAAGCGATGATGTTTTTATCCATATGAAGTAAATGGCTGTTAGAGTTTACTGATTGGCAGATATGTTTGGAAATCAGGCATATATTATTTTACTCAACCTTACCGTGTTGAATAATATTATGTTTTGTAGGAGGTTGCAGATTACAAGGTTTGTCAAGGTTGCACGAGCTTATTCAGGGCCCTTAAGTCTATGCTTGAATCTTTGTTCCTTAATCGTACTTTCGTAACTATGCAGTGTTGATAACAAGTATTGTTATTATTTTCTTGGTTTCTGTTGTTCAGTATGTCTTGAATTAAAAGATGCTTGATGATGTGTGATATGAATAAAGAACCACTCTTATTATTCTGATATTGTGATTAAACCATGTCATACTGTTTTTTTCTCTCGTTATTAAGAGTGGATAGGATATCCAATATTCAGTATTTATATATTTTTATAATTGAATAGGTAAATGATTATACAGTATTTATTATAATTGAATAGATAAATGATTTTAAAACATATTACTCTGAGTAACTAGTAATTTCAAAGATTCAAAATTTGATCAATTAAATTTTAAATTGCATTGTGGAAATTGTTTAAACTTTGAATGTCGAATATTTTAAATATCTTTAGCATATTTCATCCAATGTTTCGTGTTCGATACTTATTATCAATTTTTATATTATTTTCGGTTATTTCTGGATATTGGATAATTATGATAGCATGTATGAGAAGTAAAATATATTTTTTGAATTTAAGTGGAATTCAGATAGTGAACTTACGTTTTAGATATAGTTAGAAAGGATCCAGTTTCTCGCCATTACTATCTAAATTATCACTATCTTAAAATGGCGCAATCCTATCTTAGTCATGTAAGGAAATGAAATGTCTTCACGTACTAATAATCCATTTACATTTTAATATATAATTATTTATTACTTTATTATATATATATTTTAAAAGAAGTTATACTTTAATTAGTTTTAAAAAAATAAAAATATAATCAAAGTAATATAGTCTCTCAAATTATATATGTTTGTTATAGATAAATATTTATCTTATTTTTGTTGGCATTGGTATTAATTACCAAAACTTATTATTGGGCCATATAGTACAGCCAATTGGGTTAGTTTCTACTTTCCTTGCCCTTAGGGGCCAGGCCTGAACCCAAATCAGCAAATCCATTCTACTGCTTTAAGAATTAGATTACCCATGCCATTACTATTGAAATAGCAGAAGCTCGCTGGGTCAAGACTCGAGGAATCTGTTCATCTGCTCTTCTGCTGCTGCTGCTGCTGCATCATAACCTCAATATATAATGCTTAATATTTCTGTAGAGATCTCAGGCCCACCAAACTCATCCGCAACTCATTATTTTAGAGAACCATTATTGGCTTATTGCAATGTAGGGCCACTATTGTACTATACGTTGAAGATACGTTCTATCATCAGAAATCACAAAAATAAGTACCTACGCTAGCTATACGTTTAAGAGGGCAAGGGTAACAATATGCCATCGTTCTTTTGAGGTGGTAGCTTAATATTTGGGTTATTTTTTGTTCTAATTTTTTTATTTTAATATTAAATTATTTTTTATGCCATATATTTTTTGAAGTATTTTTGAATGTCTTTTAAAAATTTTTATATTTTCTTATACTATTTATTCATAAATAAAAAAATTTTTAAAAAATTCAAAAACATTTTTAAAAAAAATAAATAAATTTTAAAAACTTTAAAAAATCAGGACCCAAAAAAAAAAAAAAGGAATCCCGAAGCTAAGAGCTCCAAAATGGTGCTGTACTTACCCATTATACAAATTAGCCATCTCATCCAAAACCTTTCTTTTTTCAGTTGTTGAAGGTTCTGAGAATTTTCTTTGAGCAAAATAAGATAAATAAATATAAAAGTGCAATTTTTTTTGTCATTAATTTAAGGAGGTTAGAAGAGGGTACATATGTTAGTACTTAAAATTCATCTAATAAGAGTTGGTTCTAAAATTAGGAGCCCGTTTGAATTTTCTTTTTTTAAGAAAATGTTTCTTAAGTGAAAAATATTGTTTCAATTTACTTTAAAAAATGCTTTGTTTTTAAATTAAAAATTTTAACTTCAAATAAAAATTTAGACAATAAATAAAAGAGAAGAATGATTAATCATCTTTTAATAAAATTTTATGAACAAAAATATTCTTTTAATATTTATTAATTACAACTCATATCTAGTATATTCTTTTAAGTAATTTTATCAATAAAAATTATTTTTATATTTTTACATCTAATAATTTTTATAATTTAAAAATACTTTTTAATTACTACATTAAAATATCAAATAATTTTTACTTCTAATAAAAACCTTTTTAATTGAATACTTTCATAAAAAAAAATTTTAACTCATCTAAACTTATCTTAAACTTGTGTCAACTAAAGGTTTTAGATTCGAATCTTATTGGCGATCCTTTATTGATAAATTAGTTGCTCTGTGCCTTACTTTAAAACTAAAATAACTTATCTTCCTCCTAAATTTGTTTATACAAAAAAAAAAAAAAGAATTCATCCAACATAAATAAAATATGAATAGTTGACATCAAAACCGACAATATCATGTGCAAATTATTCGATTTATTGGATGGAAAAATCACTTTTAATGCTCAAATATAATACTCGTTTGTCTCACGTAATATGGTGATGGGGATGCTTAGGTGATCCATTCAAAATAATTAGCAAGAGAATGCACCTAACCTTTTTTTCCTTCTATTTCTTTTGTTTCTTTTTTATTGGTCTCTCTCAGTTATATTTGGAGCTTTATTCCTTTTCCATTTATACTCTCACCAACCTTCTTCAGTAATGACAGGTGTTACATAGAGAAAGTGATAGTGTTCTTGAGAGCTTATGGGAATCTCAATATTAATATAATATCTGGGAATGGAAAGTGACATATTAGAAGAAGCTGTAAACCTTATAATATAATGTTGAATTAAGAGTATCATTACTATTTACTATTAGGTATGCATTATGCAACTTATTCTTCACAAACCCACCCAACTCAGACCTTTCCATACGTTAATTATAAAGTATAATTTTTTTAATAAATTATTTTTAGTGCATGTTTTCAAAAGTAGTATATTTTAAACTATTTTTTAAAATATTTTTTTATATGTAACATTATGAGATATTGTTATGAAATTATTTAAGATATTAAAAAAAATCTTATAAAAAAAAAAGATTTGCAGAGAGACTTGAATGGTTGAGAATGAATTGGTTCATATGACTATTAGTTGGTTGGCTTAAAGTACAATTCTTTATTTATTTTATGTTTATACCAAAAGACTTTGGTGAATTAGGAAGTTCAATGATTGATTGATTGTTTCAATTTTCCATGACCAACTAAAAATATAGAAACTTGTGTGCATTGATATTTGAAAATGTTAATTGCTTGTGATCATAAACCTTGAATCCACAGTTTCAGTGGTTGTCTTTGTCCCAACCCACTTTCAATATTTATTTATTGTATATTATTTTTTTATTTTAAATTATTTATTATTTTAAAAATTTTATTTTATTTTAAATTATCTGTTATTTTATATTATTAATATAATATTAATTATTATTTTTTTTAATATTATACCTATTTATTGTTATCTTCAATACAGTAGTAACAAGAGTTTAAATTGACTTTAATAAAGATAATTTAATTAAGTATAATTATTTTTTATTACAATGAAAACTATTTAATAGTTATCTTAAATTTTATGTCATTATCTTAAACGACAAATAATTTAAAACGGATGAAATACTTATTTTGTTTTTGAAATTTTTATAATACAAACATTTCTCAGTAAGTTGGTGTGTTAATTAAGATTAAATTTTTTTAAAAGCTTTTTTAAGAATACACCTCTTAAATCGTACTAATATATTTAAAAAAAATAAATTCTCTTAAATTATCACTCTCAGATTTAAAGTTTAATAGTCAAGATAAGAAGTGTATTACCTTAACCACTAATAGGCAAACTCCTTGATATTAATGTATGTCAGTTGATAATTTTGGGTTTTATCCTTTGACTTTTTTTCTCTATGACTTTATAACCTAAATAATAAGGATGGGAAAAATTATCTTACAGATATTTCTGGGCTATATTTTAATTCACAGAGGAAGCAATTACCTTACACAAACTAATTAGGCCATGATGAATTTGTAATTCAATAATAACCATAAACAAAAAAAAGTGAGAAAAAAATTATAAATATTTATCGATTAAGCTGTGGATATTATTTTTTGTTAATTTTTAAAAGATATGAACTTAAAATTAATAATTTTTTATAAAATAAAAATCAAAAGGCACAATAATCAAATTTAGAAAGAATTGATAAGATAATTGGGTTTAGGTATATATTCTTTAAAAATTGATCACAAAAATGAAGTTTGAAATATGATCCAAAGTTAGGTCAATCCTAAGTAGATATAAATCTATATAAATAACCTCATATGGAAGCCCCTAATTAAACAACTAAACCAAAGATCTGCAATTGTAAAGATCACTATATGCTATTTTAACAATTATAGGATCCATTCTTCAAGCTTATCTCCAACAAAGAAACATAAAGTGAGATAAATTGACTTTGTGAGATTTTTTAGGAAAAAAAATTTGTGAGAAGGCTTAGCCAAATCAAATTGGTAGTTACTTTATATCAATATGTAATATAAAATTTTTTTAAAATAAATCAGGCCTATAAAAAAATTAAATTAAATTAATCATAAAAAAATACATATATATATTAAAATAAATTTTATCTTTAATATACTAATGTGTTGTAAATCAAAAAAGTTTTGTTATAATAAACTTCATCGATTTTATTTTATTTAACGTTTAAAATAATTATGTAAAAATAAAAAAAATTAAATAATTTTAATTTTAATAAAAAATAATTATATTAAATTAAATTATTTTTATTAAAATTAGTTTAAACTATTATTATTATTATTATTATTATATTAAAGATAATTAAATTAAATTAAGATTTAAATTTTAAAAATAATATTTTATTAATAATATAATACAATAAATTAAGTAGATTAATATTTTAAAAGTAAGAATAATGTTCAAGCCGAATGGTGTTTGGTTGAAGACATGGATTGGACTTATTGGCAGTGATGGCCTAAGAGCTATACATGGCGGCATCCGTGACAGTGGTGGGTCCCTCCTTCTATATAGCCTTTTTTCTCTCTGTTTTTTGTGGCTATGTTTCCGTATCAAACGAACAAGATTTGGATGGGTCCCCTTATCTTTGGGAGTGGCTGTCTGTCAAAGCCACTGAGCTCGGAAGACTATGCCGCCTATTTGCTCGCAAACTCTTGCGTAAATATTTTAGGTCATACTAATAAATAATATAATTATTTATTTATTTTTAAATAATTTTAATAAATAATTATTTATTTATATAAATATAATTAAATTTATATATAAATAAAATAAATATATATTATAATTATTTAAAAATAAATAAATAATCACGACATATTATCATATTATTATGATTAAATACGAATATTACACTTGCTTGCTTGGAGTAAATTTTAGGTTTTATTTAGTTCCATCAGAAATTATCTCATTATTAGATATACTTGAAAATTTATTCTGTTATTTATTGATCATTTAATTAATGAATTATGAAAAAGTAAATCTTCAAATATATCTAATAGTTTTTTTGTAAAGTTGAATTTTATAACATAACATTTTATTTTATAAAAATATTTATTAGATATAAAAATATTTGTGGGCGCCTTGTGATGGCACCATGGCCCTTATCAGTTAAAGTTTCCTGTATCAAATCTCCAATAATGGGAGTGAAGACCAATTCTATCATGTATAGACAGCACAATATCTAGAACATAACACATCATTCAAGGTATGAGCTAATTACAGGTTCAATCATTGGGATTAATAGCTGCTTCTGCTCTTTTAATTTTGAGGAAAAATTCTTTCTATAGGCGAGGCGGATTTTTGATGCCAAAAATGTATCACATGATGTAAATTTAGTCGTAGGAATACGGTACTTTTAGGAGTACTTAATTTTTTTCATGTTTAAAACATAAAAATGTTAATATTTGAAATATTATTTATGAAAATTTGAGTATGATTTATGAAAAAGTTAATATTTTCATTAGGATATGTATATATAACATAATATCTTAAACTTGTAATAATGTGCATATCAATTCATTTTTTAAATTAAAAATTATTTAAATTTTAACTATTTATTGTCTTTAAAAAACTAAAAAAAGAAAATTAAATTTCAAATAAAAATTAATTATTCATAAATTTAAAATTTTACGAACTTGAAAAAAAAAATTAAAACAATAATATGAAAATAATATTAACCAATTTAATTTGCACCTTTCACTCACACACACTTACTCACACATATACACACCCACACTCTCTCTTCCTCATACACACTCACTCACTTATTCACACGTTTCACACACACACAGAAACATAACACAACAACACACACGCACGCATGCACAATAACACAACACACTCACTTAATACACAACACTCACTCACATGAACACATACAACACACACACATACACAACACACCAACTTAACACACAACCACACATAACACTCACTCAACACACAACACGCACACAAAACCACACAACACACACACACAACAAACACAACCCACTCACTCAACACGCACACACACACAACACACAACAACACAAACAGACACACTTACAACACACAACAAACACAACGAGCACACACACAACAAACACACAAACATACACAGCAACACACAAGACACACAAATATACACAGTAATACACAAAACACACAAATATACATAGTAACACATAAGACACACAAACATACACAATACAACACACACACAATGCACTTGCTTAACACACACACAAATAACATGCATACAAAACACAACAACACACCATAGACAAACTCATAAATACAATGCGTGCACACACACATACACCCAAAACAAAATAACACACTCACTCACTCACTCACTTAACACACAACACACACACACACAATAATATACAACACACACACCCAACAACACACAACACGCACACAAAACTTAACAACTGACAACACACATACACTCACAACACACAACAAACGTAACACACACATACACAACAACGCACAACACACACCACTCACACAACACAACACACCCACTCACATAACACAGCACACCCACTCAACACACACACATACACAAACAAACATAAACAACTCAACAACATATAAAACACACATACTCACAACACACACACACAACAACATAAAACACACATACTCACAACACACAATAAACACAACAAATGTAACACACACACACAACACAACAGCGCACAACACACACACACAAACATACACAACACATGCACATACAACAACACAATCCACACAACAAACACAGAACAAGCACACATAATACACACACACTCACAACACAATCACTCAACACACACACAACAACACAACACAAACACTATACTCACAACACATAGCAAACACAATGCGCACATACACAAAAAATACAACAACACACTCACTCAACACACACACAACAACAACACACAAAACACACAAGACACACAAACATACATAACACGTACACAACACACTCACTCACTCAACACACAAGCACACAACAATACACAACACATAGACACATACAAAACACAATACAGGCACATAAAAAGATACACAACACACACACAAAATAACACAATAAACACACAACACACTCACACATACAATAATACACACACACTGACCCAAAACACAATGCGTGCACACACACATACACCCAAAACACAATAAAACACTCACTCATTCACTCAACACACAATACACACACACAATAATACACAACACACATACACACAAATATACAACATACACACAAATATACACAACACACACACCCAACAACACAACAACACACACACTCACAACACACAACAAACATAACATACAAACACACAACACATACATACACACACATACATACACAACTCAACAACATACAAAACACACACACAACAACACACAACACATATATACTCACAATGCACAACAAACACAACATAGACACACACAATATATTCATTCAACACACACTCACTCAATACACACACTTATAACACACGACAAACACAATGCGTACATACGCAAAAAACACAACAACACACTCACCCAACACACACACACACACAACAACAACAACACACAAACATACACAACACAAGCACACAACAATACACAACACATAAACACATATACAAAATACACAATACACACACACACAAAGATACACAACACATGCACAAAGCAACACAACAAACTCACTCAGCACACACACATAACACACAACACGCACACACACACATACATAACACACTCACTCAACACACAGACACAACCTGTTCACTCAACACGCAACACGCACACAACAACACAAACACACACACTCACAACACATGACAAACACAACGCGTACACACACACACAAAACACAAAAACACACACTCATAAGAACAACATACAAAATACAAGATACACAAACATACACAACACAACACACACACAATGCATTTGCTTACCACACACACAAACATGCATATAAAACACAACAACACACAATAGACACACTCACAAACACAATGTGTGCATACACACATACACCCAAAACACAATAACATACACACTCACCCAACACACAACACAAGCACAATAATACACAACACACATACACACAAATATACACAACACGCACACAAAGCACTACAACAAACAACACACACACACTCACAACACACAACAAATGTAACACACACATACACAACACAACAACGCATAACACACACCACTCACACAACACAACAGCGCATTCACTCAATACACATACACATATACAACATACACACAACACACATATACACACAAACATACACAACTCAACAACATACAAAACACACATTATATAACACACAACAACAACACATAACACACACATACTCACAACACAAAATATAAACACACATAAGACACTCACAACACACAACAAACGTATCACACATACACATAACACAACAATGCACAACACACACCATTACCACAACACAACAACACACTCACTCAACACACACACACACACACAACAACACACATACTTATAACACACAGTAAACTCAACACAGACACACACAACACACTCACTCAACAACACAACCCAAACACACACACTCACAATACACAATAACCACAATGCGCACATGCACAAAAAACACAACAACACACTCACTGAATACATACACACACAACAACAAAAACACACAAATATACACAATGCACTCACTCACAACACACGCACACACCAATACACAACACATAGACACATATAAAAAATACATAATACACACACACACACACACTAAACAACACAACAAGCACACAACACACTCACTCAACACACACACAACAATTCACACACTTACAATACACAACACACACCACACAACACACATACACAACTTGTTCACTCAACACGCAACACGCACACAACAACACAACAACCCAAACACACACAATCACAACACACATACACGCACACACAACAACACACAAAACGCAAGACACACAACACATAAGACACACAAACATACACAACACAACGCATTTGCTTAATACACACACACACACACACAACACGCATACAAAACACAATAGACACACTCGCAAACATAACGCGTGCACACACACATACACGCAAAACACAATAACACACTCACTCACTTAAC
Organism: Ceratonia siliqua; assembly: GCA_034509205.1. Taxonomy (NCBI): domain Eukaryota; kingdom Viridiplantae; phylum Streptophyta; class Magnoliopsida; order Fabales; family Fabaceae; genus Ceratonia; species Ceratonia siliqua. The sequence continues at coordinate 12,647 of JASKGM010071898.1, forward strand.
ACACAACACATAAACACACAAATATAAACAACACAACAACACACAAAACACACCACACACACAACAATAACAATAACAATAGCACGCGCACACATATATACACACACTCACAACACAACTCACAACATGCACACAAAGCACAACAACAGACAACACACACACACTCTCACAACACACACAACAAATACACAACACATACACACACACACACAACACATATACACACAAACATAAACAACAACATACAAAACACAAAACACACAACAAACACGACAACACGCTCACTTAACACACACACACACGCTCACTTCACACACGCACACAAGACACAACAAACACAACACAATCACTTAACACACACACAAACATACACAACCGAACAACACACAATACACACACACAACAACACAAATACACATACTCACAATACACAACAAACACAATACGCGCACACACAAAAAACACATCACACTCACTCAATAACACACACAAAACATAACACGCACACAAAACACAACAACATACAACACACAATACACAACACGACAACACACGCACAAAAATAACAACACACACTATCTATCTATATATATAGAAGAAAGTCTTAAAATAAAAAATTAGAATAGCCTAGATGATTAGAGTTTTATTTTTTTTTTCTTTTGAACTGTACTAAACCATTATTATCTTACCCTGATAAAGTAGTTTAGTGTTTTGATAATGAAACGCCCCCAAGCCTAAATCCTTACTTTCTTGAAAAGATCATTACTCTATTCTTATATTACTTTGAGTAAAATACTATCCCTTTCCCTGAGAGATGCTTTAATTACACTCCCCTCCCCTCTAACCTAACTCTGTTAAGAATATTCTATTAAGATTTTATTTTTTTTAAAATAAAAAAAATTAAAATTAAAACCATCAGTGACAAAGTTACCTTTAACACTCGCTCTCTCACCTCAAGACCTTAACATGACACAATAAGAAGAGGAATAAGAAAATTTTATTTTTGTTTTGTTTTATTTTAACAATAAAAAATTTTATTTTTTGTTTAAAAATATAATTACTTAAAAAAAATTCTTTTTTTGTTTTAAAAATATTATTGCTTGAACTTTTTTTATTTTAAAAATATAATTATTTGAAAAAATTACTTTTTTCTATTTTAAAAATAACATTATTTGGAAATTTTTTTTTATTTTAAGAATATCATGACTTAAAAAAATTTTCATTTTTTTTAGAAATATCATTGCTTGAAATTTTTTTCTGTTTTAAAAATATAATTACTTCAAAAATTTCTTTTTTTTTTGTTCTAAAAAAATATTACTTGAAATTTTTTTTAAAAAAATATACTTGAAAAAGTTCCTTTTTCCATATTTTGATCAAATTAAAATCTTAATTTTGGTTAATGTACATTATTTTTATGTTTTTTTATTAGATTATTTAATATTATATATTTATTTATATTTAATTATATAATTATTTTTTATATTATATATATAACTTATATAATTATATTATTTTTATATTATTTATTATTTATTATAAGAATTGTAATAATATTTATTTTACTAAATATTTTTATATTTATAATAATTAGATAAATGAATTACAACTTATATATTTGAATTAAATATCATTTCATCTGTGTTGCACTCTATATACGAAATAGGTCATAATATCAATAGAAGGTAAAATATAAATAAAAAATGGTATTTTGGTCATATTAGAAACCTTTAACCAGAAGATAACGATAAACTTTAATGAAAATTTTTTTTTTAGATTTAGTTGTAACTTGTTTCTAATTTACAAATGAGAGGAGTGTAAGTTTTCAAAATAAAAGAATAAGGAGTATAGGAGAAAGGAAAGTATTTTACTCTATTACTTTTCTTACAAAGCTATGTATGTGTTAACTAGAGCTGATCAATTAGAATCCCATGAAGGGCATAACAAGGCTATAGAGAGAGTCCAATATATTCTTTTTCTCTTTCACCAATGAAAGATATATTTTAACTCCATCAACGCCTAAATATATAATCAAAATAACAGGTTACCAAACATATGTTGTTGAGTGGTCCTATAGACAGAACTATATATATTCAGTATTTTGCATTGCCTTTATTATTAAGACATGCATTTCTGTTAACAAAAAAACAAATGAATAAGCCATTTCTTGAATGAAGACTCCTATTTTAGCTTTATAGCAACACAAATGTTATATAAAAAATAAGAGGTTTCTCTGACTTAAACGAGTTATGGTTTTTGGGTATTGACAAATGACAATTCAAAGGCAGCATTACTATGGTGGAGACAAAGCATGACATAGTGAACAGTAACTACACTAAAGTGCATAAGATCCAATTACATTACAAAATTTGTCAACCTAGTCTTAGGTTTGTGTTCTTCCAAATAGCAAGGAAAATAATATAGGAAAGGACACCACACCTCGCACTATTAATAGGGGATTTGATGTTTGTTTGCTTCATCAATTTGAATCTTTGCACAAGAGCATCAATCTTGACTATCTTGGAAGTGATAAGGTTTAATAAGCTTATAGAAAGACATAGAGAATCACATTATTATTAGGATGACTCAAACCTTTAACACCAAGACTATGAAAGGGATGGCTATAAACTTTTAAGCTTCCACCAATTCCAGTCGTTGCTGAATTATGAGTCTTCAAATTTAAGAGTAAAGTAGAGTTGCATGTACACCAAGTTCATTGGATTAGTAATCTCTCTCTCCACTGATTACAACATAACCACAATTATCACCAAGTTTGACAATGAAATTATGAAAGTAGAAACTGAAAAAGTAGAATAGATGACAAAAAAGGGAGAGTGAGATGTCAAGAAATTAGAAGACCAATTGGTGTCACGTTAGAGAGCTCATTTTGGTGCTTTGCTAGCATGCACATAACATAGGTCCTTATCGACCTGCAAATTAAACATAAGCTTCATTTTCTAGGGCCTTTTATCAGCTTGGAATGAAAAGGGTTATTTAATATGAATGAATATGTTTCTAGTTCTACTAGACAAGGTCAATCTTGAATAAGATCAACCACACACAAAGAGTGTCAAAATTATTATTATTTTTTTGGTTTATTTAAATCTAATAGGTATAAATTCGCAATATTTAATTTTAATGACGACTTTAGTATGACTAAAAGGAAAATATTTAAGATGAATAGTTTTCTTACTCTTCCCTCTAAAAGGCCCCATGTATTATCTCATTTTGCTAGAGAAAACGGCTGCAAATTGCAAATTATGCGTGAAATAAGTGCTTGGGGGGGGGGGGGGGGGGGGGGGG
>JASKGM010071909.1:0-15943 GCA_034509205.1 Ceratonia siliqua
ATGTGAGGCTGGTAGGTAATTACCTGAAGGGTAATTATCTACGCCGGTCACGTGTCCTAAATTGGGGCGTGACAAAAGTTCTTTAAGCACAAACAATTTAGGGTAATTATCCTTAGGGATGGACGTTGTGGAGTGCCTAACACCTTCCCCACACGTAATTAGACTCTCGAATCTTTTCTTTGGTTCCAAGAGCCAGTTTTTCTTTTCTTTTTAGGATCCCAAATATCTTTCTAATTAATTGGTGGTGACTCCATTTTTCTTTGCATTTTCCCTTGCACACCCAAAGTCATAAAATGATGTCTGTTCACTGGCCTTCACATTGTGACAAGCCACGAGTGAACCCAAATGTAAGGAACAATTTGGTTTTCTAGTTGTGATTAAATTTCTCAAATGGTGAGTGGAATTCCCCACTTTTAAATGTTATTCATTTTATTTTGGAACATGTTGAATATATGAAATTTTATATTGAGAAAGTTTGAGATGAAAATGTTCTTTAAATTAATTTTATATTTTGCAACAATATTTTCTGATTTAATTAACTACACGAAATGGTTGGGAATTATTTAAAAATTTATATTGCCTCTGTCTTAAAATGTATGAACACTGAGAAGTACGTTGGTTTTTACAACCATATGTTGGTTAAAAGTCATCTTCTTTATTTATGTTATTTTTCAGTATTTTTTTAATTTAGTATTGTAAATACTATGAGCTATGGAATTATAAATTGATTTTAGTAGATCCTTAGCTACTTCCATAGAGAAACCCTAGGTGCACCTAGCTTATCTGAATATCCATGGACTATGTTATGGAACACTACCATCCGTGAGTTGACTCCAGATTGGAATATCTGTTATCTGATATATGTATCTGACAGGGAGCTCTGCTCCAAATGAAATATCTGTTATCTGTATTTGACTAAGAGCTCTACTCCGAAATGAATATTCGTTACATGTTATCTGTATCTGTTAGAGTTTCTCATGTGAAGGGGCAATGGATCCATCCTTTCAGAGTTGCTTTAAATCCCTTTAAACATATTTTACTCATATAATTAATTCATCATGTTAAGGTCTAACTTACTTTAATGATCATTATCTTATTTTTGTTTTGCAAAGCAACATGATATCAAGTGAGTCTTATTTAATCTATTTAAAATATATATATATATATATATATATATATATATAATATTGATGTGAGTTCATTTTAAGCATTTGAAGATCAGTATTTACATATCTACATATATTTATATACATGTTCCTGTTTAATATTATAAGTGAAAGTTGTACCCTTTTGGTGGGGTTGTTCCTTCTCACTGGGTCAGTTTGACTCATCCCTTTATTTTTCCTAGGTTAAATTTTGCAGATTTCCATGTACAAATTCTCAATTCCATATAAATTTCTCAAAAGGACAAATGGAGTAACACCTAAAGCTCTCGGACAGTTGGACTAGGTAATAGCATTGTCTTCTATGGTCAAGGGTTTTGCATAATATTAATGTATTGTGTTGTAACATATAATTAGTTATTTGCGTCATATCCATGGAGGCCTATTTTATGTGTTATGGTGGGCCTGTCTATTGTATTTGTATTTTGGTTACATTTGAGTTAAACCATGTTAAATGCATTTATACATGTGGAGGCTTGTAGGGCGCCATCTTATTGGTGATTCCTACGCTGGTCATATGCTTAGAATTGGGGCATGACATTATTTCATCATATTTCTTTTTGAAAATATTATTCTTGGAAGATATTTAAGAGTCATATAAAAGTATGTAAAAAATTAAAATTTGTATAATATTAGTTGATTATATAATTTTTTAATTGTAAATGTATATATAATTTTTGTACAATTATTAAAAATTACTGACATAGGTTACTTTTAACCAGTTAATTTATGTACAATCATAGTTTTAGAAAGTTCTAATTGAATCCATAATCCTGCTATGGTAAATTGTTGAATACATAGTCTCACAATTAAATACACAAAAAACCTTGGCTAGCTAATCAAATAAGAATCCGCCGTATACCAGATTTACAACCTATTCAAAAATTTTAGGGAATTTTGCACTTTTCCACACAAATCTTTATTTTTCATTGCAATGTGTCTCTGATCTATTAATTGTAGCACATTACACTCTAAATTATCACAATTTAGTCAAATTATTCTTCACTGCTTAATTGAGTGTTAAACTTAATGGTTTTAGTCCATGATGAGAAAATTGGACAGGACCAGCCAGTTCAATCAGAAAATTGATGAATTAGCCTGGTAACTGGTTCGGTTGGGGGAGAAAACCAATTAATGCTGGTAAAAAACCAGCCAAAACTGGCTGATTTTCCTTTTAAACGGATGAAAACTGGCCGGTTCATCCTTAAACCGATTTTTAATAATTTTTTTGCTAAAAATGGATGTGTTAGGAATCAAATTCAGTACATATTTATAAAGCATAATTCTTCCTCACCAACAAGGTAGATTGTATATGTTAACTTAATTATGTAATGTAATATTTATATGACTTAAAATTGATACAAAAGTGACAAAAAAAGACTAATTCATCAAATATATTTAAAATATTTGTTATTTATTATGATATATTATACAATATCTATAATATATAAATTAAAAAATTAAAAATATATTATTTAATTAAAATCCAGTTCGACCCTGGTTCGACCACTGACCCTTGACCCTCTACCTCTACTAGTTCAATGACTGGTCTGGTTTTTAAAACACTGGTTTTAGTCAATAGGAACTAGTTATGTAATTAAAAAAAAATTTATAGAAAAAAAATAATTATAAATTCATCCATTCTCTTTGCTTTTTGTCTCCTTGCAATGTTGTTTCCAAACCCCTGAAAGAATATGCTTCTTATCCTTTGTATTATGGCCAACCCACAAGCCTCAGCATAAAGGAATTTGGATGCAATTATTGTAGTTTATGGGCTTCCCAACCTTCAGCTCACAATAGTCACATCGTCTCTGTAAAGTAATCACACTTCCTCTCTCATTGTAAATTGAACAAAATGTTCAATTTTCTTGAATTGTGAATTTGGGTTGAACAAGATTCAAGATTTCGTACCATGGGGTGCATTATTTGGGTTTCTTGCATGCTTCATTTGATTTTAGTTACCCATTGATGTTGTTTAGGAGATAAAAGGAGTGAATCACTGTAGTATTGTTAATTTATGATTTCACAGGATTTAAGTTGAACATAGTTTAAAATTCAGTTATTTATGTAGGAGTATGCATATTCATTTTAATTATATAAGTAATAGCCCATTTACATAATAAATTTATTATTATTTTTGTTTTTATCAAATTTTTTTAATTATATAACTAGCACATGTTAAATAAAACTATTAAGTTTAACATTCAATTAAATAGTGAGAAATAATTTAATTAAATTATAATAGTTTAGGGTACAATGTGCTACAATTAATAAATTAGGGACACATTGTAATAACAAGTAAAGATTTAGGTGAAAAAGTGCAAAATCTCCAAAATTCTATTATTCCAAAAATATTTTTCATGATTGAAACAGCCAATGTTATTATAATCTCCATTCCTCACAAATACTTTTGTTTATATTTATCACTCAAGACTTATAATAAATAATAAAAATATTCATTTATATAACCTTCCAAACATTTATTCAATAATTCAACCAGTTATTCTCCTTAGACAATTTTTGCACCACAATGCTGGAATCATATTTAATTTGAACATAATAAATTAAACTCAAATATTCACATGGCTTCCTCAAGTGGTCAAAGCAAATCTATAAAAGAATATTCAATTTTCTAGGAACAATGTATATTTATTCATAAAATTATTTAAATATGTTGAAAATATTTATGGAATAATTCCCAATAGTGTCTAATCATCAAATAGGATAATTATAATACTAGGAAAAGTGCAGACTAACTCTAATTCCAAAATATTCATTTATCATATATCTTAGCTCATAAATTTTATTCAAATAAGAAATAATCAAATTGGATAATTGTGTTATGAATTTCTAATTTTTAAGAGTGTGAAACTACAGTACTAGATACTTCTCCCCTTAATTGTCACCAACTACCCTCTAACTCCAAAATTACAATTCTCTTATAACTTCAAAATTCAACAAACTATTCAGTTAAGTTTCCGATACAAGAGTATGAGAAGATAAATCCTAATTACAAACAAAATTTAATGCTTAAATTTGGGCCAAATTACCTCAAATGCCACAATTTCTCCAGCTTCTCTTCAACCTCGGAACCCTAAGTTTCTTTGTCTATTTCTTTGCTCTATTCTGCTATGATTTATTAAAAATCTCAAGAATTGGTTAGACCAATATTATCATTGCAGTTGATCATTCTCACATTGCCTCATAAGATCCGGTGGATCAGTCTGGCTTATTCTACCCATATCATTATTATGTTTTATTATCTCCTCTAATACCATTTTTTCTTTTCTTTTGTATTATTTCTCGTGTCAAAATGGAATTTGTATATCCTAAACCCAAATTAAAACGTATAAATCCTTAACTATTGGATTCCAAAATTAGCCTTTACAGTCATTTTTTCATGCTCAATATGTAATATCCTAGAAAACAAATTTAGAATAACCTCTAATAATGTGTGTGGCAAAAAGTTTTTAAAAATAATGGGAAGTAGAGTTTATAATTGTTTTATGGTATATTAATGTTAGATGGTGCAAAGATGTTATGTTAAAATGTTCATAAAATCTCGGTGCAAAAATAAAATGTTGAATGAAAGGTTATGATTTTACCCTTGAGAAAAATTTATAAAGTGAGGATATTTTGGTAGTTTGCCAAATGAGACATTTTCTTTTGACCCTTCCTTCTCCAGCTAGCCATCTTCTCACGTACGCCCACTTTCTCTTCTTCATCCTTCATCACGCTTGCACGCCATCCTCCATAGATGGCTCTTCAAGATTGAAGCCTAACTTCATTTCTCCACATATCCACTTGCTTCCTTCATCAAAATTCTTATTTTCACTCCCTCTACAAGATCACAATTTTCATTTTGAGAAATAACCCAAGAAAAGACTTTTGTTGGTGGAAATTCTCAAATAGAGGAGTTTTGTGGGGCTTTGTTTCCATAGGTGAAGAACAACCTTGGGTGTTGTTTGGTGGCCAAAATTCTGCAATTTGGTGTGGTGAGTGGCAATCTTCTATTTTAGGTTATCAGAGTTTTTCCCTTAGAAATTATACTTGATTTATCCATGATGAATATTGACATATTTTGGTTAATTGTTGCCTTGATTTTTAAGAGTATATGGCTGTTGAAAATTTATTTTATTAGTTCAAAAGAGATATAGGGGTATTTAGGCTTGCAAAATTATCTGAAATGTATTATTTGGAAGTTTAATTATTGGAGAAAAATATACCTTGATTGTTATTTTTAAATTAGGAAGTGAGATTTGTCACTTTGATGAAATGATAAATATTGCAAGGTGTCTTTACTGACTTAGGATAAGTTGAACACATATATAGGTTATATTAAAATAAGAGTTTGATGACTACAAATTGTCTTATATGAGAGCTAGATTTAAGGGTGCTATATATGTATATTTGAGATACTTTTTATAAGGATTTCAAAGAGGGGATGTTATGGTTCATCTTAGGTTATATGATATATTTTATATAGGCTATCTTATCTGTAGTAATAGTTTTTATTTGAGAAATGATATCAAATTTTGAGTTGTGAAAAAATCAATGTTTGAAGTACACAGGTTGGATAAAGAAATCATGGGTGCATAATATAAAAAAAATGGAAGTAAAGTTTACTACTTGTTAGGTAAATAAATTGAGAAAGGAACATTAATTAGAAGGTGTTATCAGGAATAAAAGTGTGGAAATGGTTATATAAAGAAAGGACTGATGTAATCATTGTTAACAGTATAATAGCTAAAGGGTTATTGGCTTGCATGTAATGGTTCAATAGAAATATGTTAGCGCACAAGAATTTCATGTGTTAGAGACACATTGAAGAAGTAGAACATTTGCATGATGGTGATATATGAGCAAAAGGATTTGGGTGTATTGAGGATAAACAATTAAGATCATGCATAGTAATATCATGACTTTCACATGCACTTGAAATGTTTTAATATTGCATATGCGATTTTGCATGCTTTGAAACTACAAGAATATAAATGATATATTTGTTTAGGAGTTGTGTTTGGCATATGAGCCCTTTAATGATTTTTGATCATGTGCATGACATTGATTTTTATTATGGCATCACGTATTTATTTTTGTATGAAAGGTTTACAAGAATGAGATATTGTTAGTGCTGAAATTGTGCTAGTGTATGATAGTGCAAGATATGGGAGATATGAGAGTTTGAAAAAGAGAATTATAATATTGAAAAGTTGTAATGAAATTGGATGAAGAACCTTTAGTACAACTATGATTTTGCTATGTTTCTCCACACATTCATGTATAGGAATACATAGCTATATATAGCATTCATAAACCCACCTATCTAGCTTCTTCTTATTAATTTTACAACCACCTTCTCTTACTTCCTTTGCTAGATTTTCTTTCTCACTTTTCACATGCATAATAGGTGTTTGAATGCCATAAATATTGTTGCATTAAATTTCTTTAGCCAGCCTACTTATTTGACTTTCCTATTGTAATGGTGGAGATGCTTCCATAAATGAGCATCACTTGTCAATACTCCTCCTTTATGCTCATTTTGCAAATTCCATGTTGACTTATGAAGAATTCAAATTTTGCCTTTGTGAATATGTTAGCAACTTGGTCTTGACTGCTACAATGCTTTAGGCACAAATTTGTTTGGAATTTTTTGCTACTCTGACTAAATGAATTTTTACATGATATGTTTGGTTCTCTTATGTTGGATTGGATTCTTAGCAATGGCAATTGCTGATTTGTTATCACAATACATCTTGGTAGAATCTTCTTGTATTTCTCCCATGTTTGCCAGTATTCTTCTTAACCAGATAGCTTGATTTATAGCTGCACAAGCTATTATATATATTCAGCCTTAGTAGTAGATTAAGCCATAGTTTCTTTTTTTGTAACAGCCAAGAGAATACCCTATTGCCAATAGTAAATGCATAGCCAAATGTGCTTTTCATGTCATCAGGATAACCAGCCCAATCACTATCTGTAAACCCCACTAATTCCATGTCTTTTGTAGCAGGGAATTTGATTCCATAATCAATAGTTGCCTTGCTATATCTGAGTACTCTTTTAGCAGCTACAAAAGGATTATGGCTTGCCTTTTGCATAAATCTGGAAAAAAGACTTGCAGCATACATGATGTCAGGTCCGTGTAGCTATAAGATAGAGCAGGCTATCTACTAAGCTTCTATATTGCGTTGCATCTGCTTCAGATGAGTCATCTTCCTTTGACAATTTTCATTTGCTACCAATGGAGTGCCAATTGGTTTGCATTCTTCCATTTTGAATTTTTTTAGCAATTTTGTTGCATATTTTTTCTGGCATATGAAAATCCCATCGTTAGATTGTGAGATTTCCATACCAAGGAAGTAATGCAGAAGACCAAAGTTTGTCATTTTCAAACTCCTTCTTCATTTGTTGTTTGAATTCTTAAACTTGTGCAAGATTCCCTCCTGTTACAATCGAGTCATCTACATATAATGAGAGTATCATGTTGTCATCACTCCCGTTAGCCTTAATGTATAATGTAGGCTCACTTGGACTTTCTTTGAAGCCTTGTTGTATAAAGTAGGAATCAATCCTACTATACCAAGCTCCTGGTGCTTGTTTAAAGCCATATAGTGCATTCTTCAACTTCAAGGCTTTATTTTCTAGACCTTTGACCTTAAAACCTGGTGGTTGCTCAATATAGATGTGTTCTTCAAGAGTTCCATTGAGAAATGCTAATTTGACATCAAGTTGAAATATTGGTCATTTCTTTTTAGGTACAAGTGCCAAAATAAGTCTAACAGTGTCCTATCTTAAGACTAGAGCAAACGTTTCATTGTAGTTTACTCCAAATTGTTGTGAGTAGGCTTTTACCATCAACCTTGCTTTATGCTTTTGGATAGAGCCATCATGATTCAATTTGGTTTTGAAAAGCCAGTTGACCCCCACAAGATCTTTGTTCAGAGGCTTGTCTATCAATTCCCAAATTTGATTTTTCTCTATCATCTTTATCTCCACCTATATTGCATGTCTTCATTCTTCAAGTTGAACTACCTCTTCAAAGATGTAGGCTCAATTACTGCAAAATGGCAGGATTCATAATGCTCATAAATTTCTTGTAAGGATTTGAAGCCTCACTTTTGTGAGGCGATCAGTGCAGTTATTGATGATGATGAACTCCTCCAGGATACAGGACTAATTTATGCCTATGAGGAAGTAATTTCTGGAGTAGTTAGCTTAGTTTATTCATCTTCTATGTTTCTCTATACTAGTGCTATGTTGGAAATTTACTAATTGTTTTCTGTGAATGTTGGCAGTTGCACAATTTTTTCTCCTCCTTTTCTTCTTCCTAATTCTAGCTTCATTTCTTGTCAAACATTACATCTCTACTAACTATAACTTTTCCAATATCAAGATTATAAATTCTATAACCTTTAGACTAAGAGCTATAACCAATAAAAGTGTAATTTTCTATTTTAGACTCCAATTTGTGCCTTTTTTTACCAAGAACATGGATGTAACATATGCAGTCGAACACTTTCAAGTGTTTTACTAATGGTTTATTACCATTGCATGCTCAAGGGGAGTCATGTCTTGAAGAGCATTTGCAAAAAACCTATTTTGAAGATATACAGCTATATAAATAGGTACTGCTTAGAACTTGTTTGGCCATCTCCTTAACTGTCCTATTTTTTCTTTCACAGACACCATTTTGTTGTGGAGAGTATGGAATCGTGAGCTGATGTTGCACTCCTATTTCATGGCAAAATTTGTTGAACTCTGAAGAAGTGTATTATGTTCCATTGTCACTTCTTAGAGTTTTTAATTCATAGCCACTTTCTTTCTCAACTGCAACTTCAAATCTTTGAAATATTTTGAAGATTTCTGACTTTTCTTTCATGAAAAATACCCATGTTATTCTTGAAAAGTCATCAATAAACAGAATAAAATACCTGCTATTGTTAAGTGATGGAGTCTTCATTGGACCACACAAATCTGTGTACTAACTATAGCTTTTGTGTTGCTTTCTAAGTAACGCCTATAGGAAAGGGTTCCTGTGCATCTTTCCTATCTGACAGCCTTTACATTCTCTTGTTATATCTTCAATTATTGGCAGATCCTTTACTAGACCTTTATGTGATAGTTGTTTCAAGGAATTGAAGTTGCAGTGTCCAAATTTCTTTTGCCACAGCCAACTGATAACTTCTATCTGTACTTTTAATGATCTTTCTGCAGAATATTTCAGTTGAATGGGAAATAATCTATTTTTCATTTCTATACTTATAACATGATTCTTATTCTGATCATATACCTCATATGTGGAGCATTTAAAATGTAAAGTATAGCCATTCTTTATGAGCTGAGTGACACTGAATAAATTATGATCCAATAATGGCACATATAGCACATTTTTAATTTGCTTAGTGCCATTATTGGTTTGAATTCTCACAGTACCTTTACCTGCTAATTTTATAACATCTCCATTTCCCATTGTAATAGGAATCTTAACACAATTGTCAAGCTGAGTGAAAATATGTGAGCTCTTGGCCATGTGACTAGTGCATCTGTTGTCAATAAGCTAAGTCTCGTCATTTAAGGTTGAAGCAACTTGGCAAGCAACAAAAATGTTTTCTTTGTCAATCTCCTAGGCTTCTGACACATTACTCTGTTGTTTTGTTGGTTGTTATCGATTGTTCTTGTACCTGCAATCTCCTTCTTCATGGCCAAATTTGCCACAATTTTTGCATGGAGACTTTCCTTTGAAACAATAGTCTTTCTCTTGATCATTTGTTTTTCTACAAACACCACAAGGAGGATATTTTGCCTTCTTTTCTCTTTATCTTGAACTACTTTCAAAATTGGATTTTGTTTTTCAATTATTCTTCTATTTCTATTTTGCTTCGAAGAAGAATTGTTATTTTTATGAGAATACTGCATAGCTCATTTTATAAATGTTTCTGTTTTTTTGTTTGTCTTTGTTCACAAGCATGTAGAGAGCCAATTACTTCTGCTAGAGTAAGTTCATCATTATCGTTTGATTCCAACACATTCACCATGGATTCTAATTTATCAGAAATAGAAATCAATAATTTTTGAATAATTTTCTAATATGATATATCATCTCCATATATTTGATTGACAATTTCATTTACTCTATCATAATAATTTTTTATGCTCTCACTTTCTTTCATCATCAGATTTTCAAAATCTCTCTTGAGAGTTTGGAGTTTCATGACTCTTACCTTGGTAGTGCATTGAAACTCATTTTTTTGTGTCTCCCATGCTTTTTTGGCAATTGCTACATTCATGATTCTTGGAAAAATTGGATCTGATACAGCTTGATGAATTTTTTGCTAGAGTATCTGCATCGTTCTTCTGCCACGCCTTCATTTGATCATCTGAGATTGAGGTAAAGGCTTTTGTTGTGCTAGACACCGAGGTTGGTGTTATTGATTCATCAGTACCTTGAGTATAAGACTTTGTTGCTAATGCCATAGGTATGCCATGTTCTATCACTTCCCAGAGGTCAGACACTCAAAAAATGACTTTAAATCTGATGCTCCAGTAATCATAGCTTTCCCCAGTAAGGACTGGAATCAATGTTGTTGAGAATTGTTAGAAGATGCCATTTTTGGAGTAGTGAAAGATGGATCAACTTGTGCTTTGATACCACTTGTTAGTACTAAAATTGTACTAGTGTAAGATATGGGAGATAAGAGAGTTTGAAAGAGAGAATTATAATATTCAAAAGTTGAAATGAATTTGGATGAAGAACCTTTAGTACAACTATGATTTTGCTATATTTCTCCAAATATTCACATATAGGAATTAATAGCTATATATAGCATTCATAAATCCACCTATCTGACTTCTTCTTATTAATTTTACAACCACTTTCTTTGACTTGCTTTGCTAAATTTTCTTTCTTGCTTTTCACATGCATAATAGGTGTTTGAATGACATAAATATTATTGCATCAAATTTCTTCAGCCAGACTACTTATTTAACTTTCCTATTGTAATGGTGGAGATGCTTCCATAAATGAGCATCACTTTTCAATAGAGAAACACCCACAAATAAAGAAGCAAGAGTAATTTAAGTTTGAAAAACAAGTAGAGAAACACCCATAAATCAAAGAAGAAATACACAAAACGCTTTACAGATGGAATAAATACAATATATATATTTATGAAAATAAATATATCAAGAATCCAATGGAAGAGAATCTACTCACCACAAAGAAGATCACAAATAACAACTCTTGAAACTCCAATCAATTCTTTCAAGGCACACTTTTTGGCAGTTAAAATTATTAGAATTTTCCCTTGAGTTCTCCTATAGTCAAAACTCCATTTTTCTACTTTAAAATATTGCTAAAGCTTGAAACTCAATTTCCTTGGTAGAATACTTATGAACCCCATAAATAAACCCCCTAAACACTATCAAAACATCACCCAAAATTTCCCTTTGCTACAGCTTACTTGGAGAACGAAAAATGGAGCAAGGAGGAAGGAAATTTCATGGAGAATCAAGCTAGAAGTCCAACTTTTGGGTATAGTATCAAGAACTCTCAAAAACTACATTTTAACCCACAAAATGGTCATAAGAAGCCTCCAAACAAGAAGAGTCAACTTGGAGAGTGGCCGATGATATAGGCATTTGGGTAGAACTCGCCTCCAAAAGCTAGCTCATGGAGGGAGGTCTCCCAATGCCTATATAAGCCCCCTACTAGGTGCCCATACACCCGATGTGGGGCTCCAAGAACATGTCTGACTCTAAAGAGGAGGGACAGTTTTATCATCCTCGACTGTAACAGTCTTGCCCCTTTAAGAGCCATGACCCCGTGGCTTTCCCACCCGATAATTACAATTGGTCGAAAGAGGCTATTAGGCTTTGATACCATTGATATAGGCATTTGGGTAGAACTTACCTCCAAAAGCTAGCTCATGGAAGGAGGGTTCTCAAAGGCTACATAAGCCTCTCACTAGGGGGCATACACCCAATGTGGGGCTCTAAGTACATGCCTGACTCTACAGAGGAGGGACAATTTTATCACCCTCGACTGTAACATGTTACATGAATTTAATGACTTATTTGAAGAACCAAAGTTCCTACCTCCTTTTAGAGAAGGGCATAATCATCGCATTCCATTGTTGCAGGGTACAAATCCCATCAATAAAAGGCCTCATAGGTACTCATCCTACCAAAAGGATATCATGGATAAATTGGTGAATCAAATGCTTAATTCTAGGGTGGTACAACATAGTAGTAGTCCTTATGCTTCTCCCGTGGGGTTGGTGAGAAAAAAGGATGGTACATGGAGACTCTGTGAGGATTTTAAAGACCTTAACATGCATACGATTAAAGACAGGCTTCCTATTCCTCTCATTGAGGATCTCTTGGATGAACTTTAAGGTTCTGTGATTTCTTCTAAGATTAACTTGCAATCTAGGTATCATCAAGTTCGAATGCAACCTGAAGACATACACAAAATAACCTTTAAGACTCATGTGGTCTACTATGAATATCTGGTAATACCATTCAGGTTGACCATAGCCCAATCTACCTTTCAGCATCTTATGAATTCAATTTTTAGAGAGCATCTGAGAAGATTTATATAATTTTTCTTTTGTGACATACTAGTTTACAGTTCCTCTTTGGATGACCATGTCAAACACTTGTGGGTGGTATTCTTATTAATGTGTGAGCATCAGTTGTTTGCCAAAAGTAAGGTATTTAGGCCACTTTATTTTTGAAGCAAGAGTGGCTACTAACCCATCCAAGGTGGAAGTTGTTAAGAATTGGCCTATACCAACCAATTTGAAGCAATTAAGAAGTTTTCTGGGATTAACTAGTTATTACAGGAGGTTTGTCAAAGGCTATGGTCAAATAGCTAAACCATTGACGACCTTGCTCAAGAAGGATAATTTCGGGTGGAACTCAGAGGCCGAGACTGCCTTTGTACAGCTAAAAACTACTCTCATTTTAGAGATAGTATTAACTTTGATGCCATTGATGTAGTTGTTTGGGTAGAACTCACTTCCACAAGCTAGCTCATGGAGGGAAAGTGCCCAGAGCCTATATAAGCCCCTCTCCAGGTGCCCATATACCCAATGTGGGACTCCAAGTACATGTCTGACTCCACAGAGGAGGAATATTTTTATTGCACTCAACTGTAACAGCTGGCCATGGAAGATTCACGGTATCACAGTAGAGAGAGAGACACGCGGATGGCAACCTAAGAGGAAAATGGTCTGAAAATTGACGAAGAAATGGGGGTCTACTTTCTAGTTAGATTTTTTTGAATTTATTTAAGAAGAAATGACATGAAAATTGAAAAAAAAAATGAAGTGAAAGAGGGAATGGGAATTTTAAGGATTTGGGGGATGAAAATTTAGGGATTTGAAACTAAATTTTTTTTGTTGATGTTTATTTCATTTATAGGAAATTAACTATTAATTTAATTTTTTTTGTTATTTATTTCATTTATGATTTATACTATTTATAAATATCTATTAAATATTAATAAATTAATTAAATTATAAAATTATAAACAAAATAAAAAATAGAATTAGTGACGACATTTATATACATTTAGTGACGACAAATAATGTTTTCACTGAAAAATTATCATTTTGTGACAAGATTTAAAAGTTGTCAATAAAAAGTGCTAATAACTATTATTCAGTGATGATATCTACAAGTCCTCACATAAAGATTTGTTTTAGTGACGCGTCAAAGTTGTCACAAAAGGTTTTTAGTGACGACATGCTAATTGTCGTCACTAACTCATAAATTTTTTAAACTCGCCAAATTTCATAATCAACCGGATACAAGTTTTGACTTTTAGTGACAATTTTTGGATACCTTTTGTGATAACAAATGAATGTTATCACTGACAACTTTGAATTTTGTGACGAAATTAAAAATTTGTTACTAAAAATGTTGACAACTACATTCAGTGACGACATCTAAAAGTCGTCCCATAAAACCTCGTTTTAGTGACGACATTTTAGTTTGTCACAAAAAAATTGTTACTGAAAGTCAATTTTTTTGTGGTGATATCTTAGTGAAAATAACTAATTGCATATAATTCAATCAAATTGATAAAAGTGTAATATTTTTCACAAAAATAAATAATTCTATATATTTTTATGATTTTGACATAAATTTTACTCATAAAGATATTTTTTAATACATTTTTGGAAAAGCAAAAACTACATAAGATGATTAAGAAAAAAAAATATTAGTTAAATTATTTAATTTAAAAATGATTTAAAATATTTCAAGGGTGAATATAATATAATATAATATAATATATTTTTATTTTAAAGGATTATTTTTAATTAAAAATAACGTTTTATATTTAATAAAGTTATATAGTCCAACTTGCTATACAATACCGCACCAAACGTTCTATTGTATAAATACTTTATACATATCAAGACTTATTCTATCAGGTCTTATCATATATAATATTATATGGCCTTATCCTATATGTATATTGAACTTAATGAGGCCTTAAGAGTCTAGACTAAATCCCAATATGAAATTTTGTATAACGGAGTGGATAAAAGTATAAAATATTATTGTTACATCAAGAGCTTTATCTATTTCTAAAAAAGATATGGAGATCAATTAAATGATATATTCTTGATCAGAAATCTTCTTAACACGGTTCTAAAATATTGTTGATGTCTAAAAGAGTGAAAGATGGAATAAATTAATATAAATACAGGTTTTTTCCTCTTTTTTTCTATGCTTTTCTCTTGGTTTTACTCTTCCTTGACATTAAACTCCATGTCATGTGAGGTATCAGCCGATTAACTAAAATTATATTAGCTAGACTAATCGAAGTCATACAAGTATTCTTTTATGGTTTTATATTGTATTGGTAACTAAAAATAAATACTTAAGTTACATAGGTGAAATTCCATCATCTCTCTTCAGCATTTTGTCTTTTAGACAACATGTTAGATAAATGAAAAACCAAGAGGCCATTTAAATTCTTGCTAAAATTTTAGTTAGATGTATAGATGTCATTTTTTTTTCTTGTTCTATATATATGTGGATTACTAATATTATAAATTATGTGTTATTTACAGATGAAATTCCATCTTCATATTCTTCTTCGAGAAGGGTCCTCCTTCAGTTCAACAGTTTACATAGTAATCTTCCACAAGAGATGTGTCATCATCTTCCTTTGCTTGAAAGTTTCGATTTAAATTCTAATCGATTTGAAGGAAGCATTCCAAACTCAATAAGTAACTACACATCTTTGAAAGAGTTATATTTATATAACAACTGTTTCATAGGTAAGTATACCCTTGTCCATCCATATGTCTAGCTTTGAAATGGTTCATGTGTTTGAATAATTTTTATTAAAATAGAGGGAAATTCTAATTGTGGTTTACAAAAATCAGTGTTTAGTACATATAATATACAACACATATATACTTGGCTGATTATGTAAGAAACATTTAATTTTCAAGATTTATAACTAATTAGGATTCAAATAGGAAAAAAAAATCAATTCAACTGACTCTTAGAAAGCCAAAACATCCATAATCAATTGAAGCAATTCAAGATTCAAATTAATTAAGTACTTGTATCTATTAATACTTGGCAACGATTTATATTCTAGAGATTGATATATTATGCATATAAACCCTAGTTTTGGATGTTATTTCAAAAGTATTTTAGTTTAATAATTTGCAACTTTAAATAAGGATATCTTATTAGTTTGTGGAAGCATAGCAAACAAAATAACAATTACACTCAACTTAGCTTTTATATAT
>JASKGM010071920.1:0-15942 GCA_034509205.1 Ceratonia siliqua
AGTTTATATGGTTTATATCGCCATATTTAAATATGCCATCCGCAAACTACATTTACAATTTTTGGTACTTTACTTCTTGAGACTGTGTTTGATATATTATATAATATTGAAAAATTTTTATATAGTAGCTATTTTTTTGGGATGCATGGAAGGAATGTTGGACAGCTGTTGTTTCAGTGACAGTCAGATAGTAGAACAAGTCATCCCCTAGGTTTGGGTGTAAAATTGACATCCGGATATATGCAAATTGCTTTATATCTTAATATAGATCTTTCATATCTTTGTTTACACATTATACTTTTCTTTTGGGGTTCCCTTTTGAGTTGGTTCAAGATAAGTGTATGCTCCCATTTTTCTTTTTCGCTGTTCAAAGAATTTGTAAATATTGTTTGATGCATGTAACTATGTAAGAATCATATGGGTTGTTATGATTAGTCTCTTTATATTATAATGGCTATCCAGCTAACCCTTATCTCCATTACCCATTGTTTTATATATGCCTTTGCCTTGAAATGTTTTTTTCTTTGGTAATATGGTTTATATCATTCTTCTTTCTGGTTTCAATCTAATTTGTTACTTTGTAAACTGTTTGTGGTATTTACTGGGAGAAAATCATGACAACCCCAAGGAAAGAGACGAAAAGAGAGGCCAGAAGAGAAGAAAAGGCTGAAAAAGCTGCCTTATTAGATAAGGTTATGTTAAGTCCTTAATTGATTATGCAGACTTGTTATGGGTTGTCGTTTCTCTCATTGAGGCTTTCTAATTTATTCAGAGTATTGCGAAAGAGCTATTACAACGCCTTGAAGACAGAATTTCTTTTGGTGACATATACAATTATCCTGTTAAGATGTACAATAAACTACTTGATAAGGAAGAACGTCAACTTCCTGATAAAGAAGATGAGGAGGTATGATTTTGCTAATTTTATTCTGCTATAGGTTTCTTTGTGTATACATCGCCACTGTTTGCAATAATTTTTTGTTTGTTTAATTTTTTGTTTGTTTATTAAATAAGCAGGAACCTGAGGTAGAATATGTTGATGGTAAAATGAACTTGAAGAGGAAGATGATATAGAAGATTTTGGTGGTCTCTCTTTTGATCAATCCCAGAGAGATTATATTGATGATGATGACGATGGTATTGGTGGTCTCACTTTTCTTCATTTATTTACTTGTGCGATTTTTCAGTTGCATAACCTAACTCTTGTCTTTGTGATATGCGAATTTATTGTTGTACTTGGATAAAAAGGCATGTCATATGGGAAAATAGCGCATTGCATTTATTGTGTCTGACTGCTTGGAAGAAGGATAAAATAAATGTTCAAGTTGAACTGCATTGACACTGGACGCTATGATGCAGTTGGAGCTGCTGAAGATGATGAAAGGGAAGAAGTAGTTGTTGTGTGTCACGAGACTGTGAAATGAAAATGCCTTTACTTCAAAAAGAATACAGAATGATGCAACTGGTGCTAAATTAAAGAGAGCACGGGTCCTTGTTGAGGTAATTGTTGACTCCATATATATTTTTTCAAATGCTGATAGATGGTTGATTGTGTTTGTTCCATTTAGCAGGTTCTTAGTCATATGACAATAAATTGTTTCTATCAGTGATAACTTAAGCCTCTCTTTCTGGGGACTTGAAGCTCATTATTGAGAGCTAGAGAAACACAATCACTAAAAATTATTACTTCCTCCGTTTCAAAATAATACTCCATCCATTTTATTTTATTTGACGTTTAGGGAACGTTTGGTACAAGGAACATTTTTTTTTCCTGAGGAAACATAGTTCTTGAGAGTCATGGTTCGAAGGAATCTTGTTCTCAAGAATATAAAAATTATGTTTGGTTGGTCTTATAGATTCATGGGAATGATAGACATTTTTGGGTTTGATTCAGAAGATATCTTTCTCATAATCTAAGTGATTTTTACAAATATACCCTTTTATATAAATTGGAAGAAATTTATATTTTAAAGAAAAATATAGGTTGATGGTTGGGGTTTAGAGCTTGGGGTTGGGGGTTTGGAGCTTAGGGGTTGGGATTGAGGATTTGGGGTTTCGAATTTGAGAGTTTAGGATTTGGGGGTTAAAAATTTGGGGTTAGTGGTTTGGGTTTTGGGTTTTGGGGTTGGGCGTTTAGGTTTGAAGTTTTGGGGTTTAGGGGATTTAGAATTTCAGATTTGGGGTTTGAAGTTGTGGTATAATGGTTTATGAAAGAGAGTAAAATGGTCATTTGCATCCCCTAAAATTTTTCCATAGGGTGGGAATATAAGAATGCCAACTCCCCACATGGAAAAATTTGTGTGAGAAACTTGATTAAAAAGTTTTTCCGGGAATCTTGATTTCTTGGGAACTTTTTTTGATCGCTGTACCAAACATGGGAAATTATGATTCTCAACTAGTAATTCTCAAAAAAGTTAAAAAAATATTGTTATCAAACGCGCCCTTAAGGTAGACACAATGATTAAAAAAAATATTAAGCAGTCTCAATTATAGCAGAAAATAGTTGTATTAGACTAAATTACTGTTACTAAAGTCAATTTAAACTATTTTTACTATTTTATTGAAGATAACAATAAATAATGATAGAGTTGAAAAAATAACAATTAATACTTTATTGATAATGTAAAGCGATAAATAATTTAAAACAAATTAAAACTTTTAAAATAATTATTATTTTGAAACGGAATGAGTAGTTATTTTAAAATTTTTAATTTATTTTAAATTATTTATTGTTATATTCAATGAGGTAACAAAATTTTAAATTGACTTTAATAAAGGATAATTTAATCTAATACAATTATTTTTTGTTACAATTAAAATTATTTAATAATTTTTTTAATTCTTGTGTCATATTAAATAAAAAGAAATGAAAAAAGTAATTTCATTACATAATGCCCAAAAAATCTGGAGCTGTCTTACATAAAATCCAGAGGGTGGTAGAGATTTTGTAAGGTTTATTTAATTTTTGATTCTGCGGTGGACCGTTAATGATTTTGTGCAATCAGGAGTCGTTTTTTAAGAGATGCTACTAAGTACTGTACTGGCTACTTAATATGTGTGAAAATAGCATAAGTTGCCTGCTATTTTAGAAGTTAGAAGATATTGCCATTCCCTATATTTTATCATCCAAATATCCTTATGATCACCGATTTGTTTGCTTGCTATTGCTTGGATTGTTTTGTTTATTTAATTTATATAGAACGTAATTGCTAATGTTATTCTACTCTAATTATGAAACTGAAACTGAATCTCTATCGTTCTTTGTTAGGAGGAGCTTGAAGATGGCGATGAAAGGCGAAGGATGGTACTCTAGTAGAGATTGCTTCGTTTTTGCTTAACCTGTAAACTGGAGAAGTGACAGTTTTTTCGGCAGTTTCCATTTTGGTTGCTGTTTTCCTTCTGTTGCTAAATAGGGAAGCTGCCAAAGGAGAAAGGAGCTTTCGGCTGTCATAATTCTTGGTTGAAAAATGTAGGAGACAGAGCCCACCCCGCGGGCGGAGGACTGTTAGTAGTTATGCTCTGTTCTGCTCTGGATGAGCTTCGGTTGTTTTGGTCTTTGTGCCCCCTGACAAGGAAGTAAAATCACAGTAAAGTACAGAAGGCAAAAGTCCAAGAATGTCTTAACCATAAATTATTAAAAAAAAAAACGTTTATATGAATGTCTTGATGATAAATTCATTTGTTTGATAACAATGAGCAAATTTCAGGGAAAGTGCCTTATCTCGAAAGGAAGATAAACGAAGTGAACCAATCCGAACGTCTGATCCAATGTCACTGGATAAGCATAAATAGGTGATTTTCCGTGGCTTTTTCTTGAGAATTTTGGAGTTCATTACTGTAATGAGTTGGACCCACTACACGTGGCCCTACGTCCAACGCCATATCCAATCGCATTTCCAGTTTCTACAGTAACATAGTCCAACCCGTCAACCTCGTTTTCCAGATCAGATTCCCACCGCAACTCCGTACCCTTATTTAGCCATCAGCAGCAGTGTCAGTGTGCCAGACTGGTATGGAAGCCCCTGGTATTATCTAGTAACTTCATTCCTGTATCTATCTCAAGCTCTCAACTTTCAATTACAATTGCTATTTTCTCCCCTCTCTCTCATCAAGTTTTTCTCTTTCTTTCCCAATTTCATTCATCTCCTTCCTGCGATTCTCTTGTATACTGTTCTAGTATTTCACGGTGAAAATGGATCCGAACCCCAATGATTTTCCAATTCTCTGCTACGTCTTAAAACGGATGGATCCCCATACTCATTCTCTTCTACCAAGAGAATTACAACAAACTCTGCTGACCCAGTTTCCTCGTTTGCCCCACCCCAAAGTCTTAGACGCATTGACCCAAGTCATCCCTGAGCTTAACATCAACCAGACCTTGTTTCTTCTTCGATCCTTCGGTACTCGCCCAGACCCTTCTGCTGTTGCTTTTGCGCGGGCCAAGATCGCGGAGATTAAGTCCAAGCTTGAAGAAACTGAACCACGTCTCGCGGTTAATGATGTTGGTGACAGGGTCAGAACAGAGGAGGTTAAAGAAACGGCTGAGAAGGAGATGAAAATATATGAGGCACTGGTGAGGTTGGAGGAGATGCACAAGGAGTACGTGAAACAGTTGAGGGATGCAGAAGAAAGGTTGGTTGACGTTTATGGGTCGGTCGTGGCACAATCGGAGAAAGGGTATGACGAGGAGGTGAATGAAGAAGTTGTTGAAATTTTGAGGAAGGCAGAGAGTGAGGAAGTGGAGAGGGTTGAGCTTTCTGGGCGTCAGCTAAGGTTTCTTCCTGAGGCGTTTGGCAAGCTTCGAGGGCTAGTCGCACTTAATTTGTCTCGCAATCAGTTAGTGGTAAGTATGACCCCTTATCTTTCTTGTCTCACTCTACAAATTAATTAAAACTTCTCTTATAATTTGCATTTCTCCTGAGATAGGAAAACAAATAGTCTTTTGGGATGGAGTCTTCTATGGATTTCTTGCTAAGTTTTATGCACGATGAAACGTGAGAAACATAAACATTAGCTCAAGAATAGAAATGGAGAAGAAAATTTAACCACCCGTAACCAAAGAAAAGGAATTAAATCACCTACAGAAATGACATTTTATTAGGACTCGGGAGTGAGTTATATGTAAGAAGGGACCGCTTTGTGCTCTAATTTTATACTGTAAAATGTTTGAAGGCAAGTACCATGGAATCACTTCTGCATTGTTAGATCTACGTGAAGAAGGTGAAAAACTGAAAAATTATTTTGGTGTTGTTGTTATGTTACTTACATATGATTCGAAATTGATGGGAGGATTACAATTATGTAGAAGCTAGATTACAATTATGTAGAAGCTAAGGTACAAACACTTCGTCATATAGGAATTTTTGTTTCAGATAATTGATAAATCCGTAAGTCAATACAAGAGGACTTGGAAAATTAAGTCTGCTGCCACCTGCTGGGTTGCTTGTTGTCTATTCCAAATTCATACCATGGAGCATTAAGGAGATGAGTCATTCATGATGGGGATGCACTGCAGTTATTACAAGTCGCTGTGACTGGAGAACATGTACTCATGTTTCTACTGAGGTTTACACGTTGAATCTTAATTTTGCCTATTCGGGACTTTTAACACCAAATCGAATTAGTCGATCGTAAATGGATTATAATCTACATATCTTAGATAACATTTGCTGGTTTTGATTCATTGTATCTCCTAAAGTGAGATTCAATCCAAGCGATTTGGCCTTCTTAGTTTTTGGTCCTTTTTTGAGGGCCCCAAAGCATGCTTGGTAGTATTGGTTGACAGCATCCTGTGTTTATTATCCTAAAATAAATAACAAATGAAATGAGGATAAAAGTACATCGGATCAATTATTCGATAACAATTGATGAAAATCGAATTTTATTAATTTACGCTTATAATGGTTTGATATCTGTGTGTCTTAAAAACAGGTGATTCCTGATTCAATTGCGGGATTACAAAAACTTGAGGAGCTTGACATTTCGTCTAATATTTTAGAGTCACTACCAGACTCCATTGGATTGCTGCTTAATCTTAGAGTCCTTAATGCGTCTGGAAACAAGCTAAAAGCTCTTCCTGAATCCATTGCACATTGCAGGTATGTTTCTTGTCTGTCCTTTGCTAAATTTCCTTCCTAATTAACATTGACAGCAGTTATATTTCTGCTATTTTCTACTTGTGTTACACTTATGCTTTTATGTAACTGTAGGTCACTAGTTGAACTAGATGCAAGTTTTAACAACCTAATGTGTCTGCCAACAAACATGGGCTGTGGACTCACCAACCTCGAGACGCTCTTGATCCATTTGAATAAGATTCGACTTCTTCCCTCATCCATTGGTGAAATGAGGTCTCTCATATATCTTGATGCTCATTTCAATGAGCTCTGTGGCTTACCACGTGTAATTGGGAGACTAACAAATCTTGAATATCTAAACATTAGCAGTAATTTCAGTGACTTGACAGAGCTTCCTGAAACAATTGGTGATCTGGTTAACCTGAGGGAGCTCGACCTTAGCAACAACCAAATCCGAGTTCTTCCTGACACTTTTGGTAGGCTTGAAAAATTAACAAAGCTCAACCTAGACCAGAATCCAATTGTGATTCCCCCAATAGAGATTGTAAATCAAGGGGTTGAGGCTGTGAAGGAGTTCATGGCTAAGCGGTGGATTGAGATCATTGCAGAAGAACAGAAAAACATGGTTGAAGCTAAAAACCAGCAAGCACAAAGTGGATGGATGGCTTGGGGGACATCAGTGTTAAATAATGTTGTTTCTGGGGTTTCGGAAAGTGTTACAGGATATCTAGGCGCCAGTAAAGCCTCAAGAGACCCGTGGTTGGATCAACAGTTGTAGTGTTAATATCTCCGAACTCTATGAGTCTCTGTACATATTGGTGTCATTTTTTTGTGGGGTGTGGAGTTGGTGATAAATAGAGCTCTCTAGCTCTCTTTTGGAGACACTGATAATCTATACGCTTGTGTTAACACTATGTGCATATGATATGAAGCAAAAGAACCAATTTGTTCACGATAAGGCACTTAATGAAAATTATTTTGTTCAGAAGATTGATTTGGTTGCATCTTATAATCTAAAATTATAGTCTGAAGCTGAGACTCTGGCATCAAATGCAGCTCATAAAAGTCTGCAAGGCCAATGGTACTGTGGTGGCCAAGGTTTGTATCTGTGTTGGTGTCAGCCCAATCCTAGTTTGTTTTTTCATGGGATATCATGTGTGCTTTTGGCAATAACTGGGAAAGTTTCCATTGTTTCGAAATGAAGTTATGTACACATCCGAAATTTTTAAAGCAAAAATGGAAGACATATATGTTGGCCCAATATATTTTTAGCCATTTGGTTTTAGCCCAATATGAAAGATGGACACCAAGGATTAGCGTTATAAAAATTAGAAGTTAATGGTATAAAAATAAAGGTCAATATTATAGGATTAATATTTTAAAATCTCTATATTATTGATTATTATATTTGTATAACTTTCACCTCTAAATCAGAAATTGATCTTCCACAATGCAATTACTCTCTTCTAGAAATTGCTGATAATAGTATAACCGAACTCTACAAATTTATTATATCAAGTGTTTTGACTCGAACTTAGCATGACCATTGAATTAAAGACTTGCCCATCACACAAACACATATAATTTGATACTAATTTTTTGTCTCTTTACCCTAAAAATCTTTAAAGAAACCCCAGTGAGAGATTGGTCCCTCTATGAATCATTTACTCTATATAATTATTTTCCCTTCTAATTGAATGAAAGAGAGTACTGGTGGCCTATTGTTTTAACAGAAGACAAACAAAATAAGGAGGTAAGTCTATATATTAATTAGCCCTAAATATAATAAACAATATAGTGTTAGTAGGTGGGAGACAAGTGGTAGATGGTTGAATTAATTGGGATTAGGCCCATACTAATGCTAATCACATTATACAAAGCCATAGGTAATTAGGTATATGCGTCCTCGTCATTTGGTATAATAAATAGAAATATTTCTAATCTTACTATAATATATATTATAGTATTATTGTTATTTATATTGTCACATTATTTATTCTTAAATTATGATAAGTTAATTATTAAAATTTAAGAATGAATTATTTATGTATCAAAATATTTATGACAATAGTATTTAATTTTTCGGTACTACAATAATACTAGAATTATTCTGTAAAATGTTGATGAAAATCTCCAATATATCTGTCCACAATCTAATTCTAAATCTCAGCTTCTCAGTTGATGATTAGAAGGGGGCTTAGGGAAGATCAATATATGCATTATTAGTTCTCTTTCTTTTTCTTTTACCTTTTTCTTGAGCGATCCTGTTGTATATCAGTATTTCTACCTCTTGTCATATTCAATCCAGTTCACAAGATCGGATAAATTAGAGGAAGCTAGCTACATAAAAATCTTTCATTTAATTTCTTTCTCTTTTTATAAAGAAATTTCGAATAACGGTAGATTTTGATGAAATATTCTATTTCTTTTTATTGTCTCTCATCTAAATATATCTTTAATTAATTTGATGAATAATTCAACTTTAATTATGCTAATGTATGAAAGTTTTATATGATTTTAGATGAAATTTAAGTATACAAGCACCACATTCATGCATGTATAATATATACCTAAACTTTTACAGTACTTTTGTTTGGAGGGTAAAGTGAAACTAAAGCAAAATAAATTTGCAAAGAATGAATTTTAGAAGTGAAAGTTATGCTGCCTTATTATAAAATATAGAAATAATTAAGATAGTGATAATATTTTATAACAAACTTTATTAGAATTAATGTCTCAAAAAATAAACAGAAAGTTAGAATTAATTTAATATGATAATTTTTAAAATTATATCATCAATCTAAACATAAATTAATAGAGTAACTAGATACTTTAAAATTGTTTCTTCGGTTTTTATTATTCTCATTTATATGAAATCTAAACCAAAAAATAAAATTATTTTATTTCATTGCTTCCTTTTCTTTTCTTTCTCATTTTATTTTCCAACGAAGTCTTGAAATAAGGCACTAAAAATAATTGTTTTCTCAGAAAGCACCAAGACAAGATGAGGTTGCATCTTTAAGCATAGATTTAGTGTCATTGATTCACATGTTAGTTCAATGATATTTTTATTGTACAATAAAAAAAATTAAGGTAACATGCACTTAAGACGTGGAAGGTTTGCTTTGCGACATGACCAGTCTTTGTTTGATAAATTATGATTATTCATACATAATCAAACAGTCATGATTATTAAAAAGATTAAAAAAACATAAAAATATATGCAAAATTGTGATCATTCATAAAAAAATAGACAATTATAATTTAATTTATTACAAAAATATAAAAATACATACAAAATCATGATTATTCCTAAAAAAACATACAATTTAGATTTAACTTGTTCCATTATAACGCAACATGATGAGATTCAGGTTTACTTAAACATATGATCAATTCATCTAGATATTAATTTTAAGAGTTGAACTGTTTTGATCCTAAGCAGATTCATCACGTTATTGATTTTATTTTTAACTTACAAGTCTTTGCTGCAATTATATACTGAAGAATTCAATGTACATCACTGTTGACCTTCTGCTACCTACAAATTAATGATAAATATTTTTCTTCTTCTTTTTTCATGATATGTAACTATCAAATGGTAAGAGAGGGCTCAAATTTTCATTTGAGCATATAAGACAAATCTTTTGGGATCAAATTAAAACCCTAATTTATTCACTTTCTAAATTGACAAATTTGCCAAAGTTTACCAGCTTTAATTAATTACTACGTTAATTAGAGTTTATAATTAAATTGAAAATTAATTTATTTATCAAGGATGAAAATAATTAAGATATTACTCTGATTTTAATGACCTATAGTTAGTTGATCTAATCCCAAAAATGAAAGAGATATGTAGCTAAGCTACAGAAATAATTTCTCAAAGTGAAGGCTTTTGTAACTTTTTTTAACATGAAAACAAAAAAAAAAATTATACTCGTGGTAATTATATATA
The DNA here is from genome assembly GCA_034509205.1 of Ceratonia siliqua. NCBI lineage: Eukaryota > Viridiplantae > Streptophyta > Magnoliopsida > Fabales > Fabaceae > Ceratonia > Ceratonia siliqua. The sequence continues at coordinate 10,033 of JASKGM010071920.1, forward strand.
ATTGCATAAATAATTTTATTTGAATTAAACACAAAATTTTACATAAATCACTTGCATTATATATAATCATGTCAACATAATTACTAGCAAAAAATAAATATTTTATAGTAATAAATTTAAATATAAAAGTGCTATTATTTACAAAGTCAACTGTTGCACGGACAGAACCTAGCATGATAAGAATTAAAAAGTGATATAGTCTATAGGTAGCTATCATACCATATATGCACGTTGTTGAAAAAGCTCTGGTTTTTTTATTTTTATTTTATATATTATTTTTATATTATATTATATTTTAATTATTAAAATATTATAAAATATTAATAATTAATAATTATAAATAATAATAATAAATATATATATACATAAAAAAATAATGTAAGAGAATCATTTCTCTTTTCTTTTAACTAAGTTTATTTAATATTTTTTAATAAAATTTCATTTTTATTCAAATGCATTCTGTTATATAATAATTTTAAATTTAAATTAAAGTAAATTATAAAATTTTTAATGCATGATAATTAAAAAATATATATTACATATTTCAAATTATTTTAACAATTTATTTTTCAAATTTTGTAATAAATATTCTTTTATGCAAGCACAATACATAAATATTATTTTTATATGTTATTTTTAATAATTTTATTTACACAAAAATATTTTTATATTTTTACATTCAAACACAACATATATTTTTTTTTCAATAAAATTATTTTTAAATAACTAAATTTATTTATTTTTTAATTTAATACATATTTAAAAGACATGATAAAATTCACAAGTTTATTAAGCATCATAGATGCACACGTGGAACATGATTGATGGTGGGTCATGACTCAAGGGAAGGTACATGCGAATATCCTTGCAGAAGTTCTACCGATCGATGTGGGACAAAAACTCAGAGGTTTATATGCCTTCGGTAGTTTGTCTATCGAGCATGGAAAATGTTGATCAAAATCTGATATACAGACCTTATGGGTGAGACATTGTATTGAAGAGGCTAGCTAGATAGTAACTCCGTTCTGCTATAAGTGAATTATAACTTCTGTCATGTCTCCCATAGTTATTACAGTTCTGGATAGTAGACTCTTCAAAAGAGAAGGTTGCTTTATTGCCAACAGTGTCAGAATTATCTGTGTTTTTAGGACTACCTCTTCCCATTTCCATTTGTTCTGTATAATAATTCAATTCTAGACATTGGCAGAGAAAATGTTATGTACTTGGAATACAAGCTGGTGATATTATTGAAGTTACATAAAGAAACTACAAGCTGAACAACACTATACTGTGGGAAGTAAATGAAAGGGGGAGAAATAAGGAGGTGAATATGTATTTGAAATGAAGGGAGAAATAAGGAGGTTAATATGTATTTGAAATGAAGTGTATATGGAAGTAATATTATAGGTGTCAGATGAGGAATGATGATGGGTGCATGGGAAATGGCAGGCACGCATCATATCCATGCATGGATGGTGGAAATGCATCGAATTGGGTTGGCAGAAAGAGGAAAAAGGCAAAAGGCAAAAGCAGAAGAGGGCAGAGAGGGATTATTGGCGGAGGTTTCAGAAATGAGAGAAATGTATTTGAGCAGAAGAGCAGAGTTATAGCTGGTGTACATATACCTGTACTCCCAGGGGACAACTGTTCAGGAGGGCTCTGTCACAACTGCCAGTTTAGCAGTCACGCATATCCCCTATCTGCCTCTGCCCCCTGCCTGTGCTTCCCATCTATTTCTTTTTCTTTAATCTCCATCTCTCTCATCGTAAATGAAATCAACGCTTTGTTTGTTAAAACGAACTCATAAATTCGACTGCCATGGTATATATGTATTTATCAAGTACACCATTTGCTTTTATAATTTCCACCCATATATCGTAATTCGCAGTAAACGTTGCATTAATGTTCATTTTAATAAATAATTAAGGGAGAACATTCTTAGTCCAATGTTTGTAGAAATTTTATATATTTTCCATGAAATAATGAATTAAAAAACTAAAAAGGTAACTACTTTATTATAAATTTTATCCATTCGTCAATTATATATTTTCTTTTCTATTTATAAATGAATTTCTTCTTAATTTGATTGATGAACTGGTAAATCCTCTCGATAAAATTCTTGCATGGATGAGAATTTAACGTACATGCAAGTCTAAGGCTACAAGGATGGATGGATGAAACTTGGAGGATAGGAGAATGAGTTATATTTTATACCACTTCCTTCACATTTAAATTACTTCTCACTTTTGTATCATAGGTTTAATAATGGAAAATTAACTTTTGTAATTGTATAAAGGTGTAAAGAATTTGAATCATACACAAAATCTACATACGTTTAATTAGTGATACAAAGAATTCAATATAAGATTTTTTTTTATATAAATTATTCAAATAACAAGTAATTAGATCAAAATTCAAGTCATACATCTCGTTAAACCTAGGTGCTACAGTATTCACTTTTCTTTATATTAATTCTTCATCCATGATATCCGTTCAAAGTACAAAGTTTTCCGGTTTATTTATTTATTGAAATTATGTAATTATAAACTTCTAGCCAATATCTTTTGTAATTGTCAAACTTAAGCTTGTTTATAATAATCAAATGAACCTCGAGAATATTAGACGCACTTAATTTATACCTATGAGCTAATTTGTTCAATAAAACCCATGACTTTATTACTCCACAACTGTACTGTACATTAGGATCCTAATTACCCCTCTTAATTTTAAGAACAAATTACTTAACATCTTTTCCATTTTTGATTTTATTTTGTACAGTGTCTCAATTATTGTTTTTAAAAATTTTTACCAAACCAAACACACAAAATGCTGGTGGGTAAAATTCTTCGCAACTGGGTATTATTGGAAACACCTGAACACAATCACATGACGAATATAACATTATATACTAGTGGAATAAAAAACTTTGTATATTTCATTAACTTTATTATACTATAATAAATAATATAAGTCATTAAATATAAAATTACTGTGAATTTGGCAATATAAAAATAACATACTCGGAGCCAAAGTGGTGTGTATGTAGCCCGTGTACAATCTAATTTGGTGTTTGGTCGTGTAAATGAAATTCCTCACCCTGGCAAGCTTGCCTTTTCGATGAATGAGCTTTACCAGTGCTTCTGCTACACTTTCTCCCATAAGACTCTTCAATACGATATATCCTGGATAGGCTTTACTTTAAGATCACAATCCCACGTAGCGAGGACCAAGAAGAAAACGAAACAGCACAACCAGGCATTACTTGAACCAATATGTTTTAGACTAGACGAAGAATATACAGAAACAGGGCAGAAAAGGTATGCAACAGACACAACTTTTTGAGTTCCAAGGTCAACGCAGAAGCTATCAAGCAAACACAAAGGAAATCACTTTACTCAGAGTATGTCGTTCTCATGAATACCTTTACTATTCTCAAAGTAAAACAAAAAGCATAAAGTAGTGAAAAGGGCAATACCATGCTTAACCAAAGCTGCGGATTTCCACTATTAGTTACTCTCCACAGTAGGAGCCAAGGTACATAGTAAGTTTGAACAAACTGACTAGTTAAACCTACCAATAACAAAACCCTAAAAGATCACTTTCTGAGTGATAGATCAATTCAACGTTAACTAAGACAAATTGAACAACCTGGGTACACAAGATAAGGATAAATAGATTCAAACACATGCAGCAGACACGGAACTTAATAGAATTTTCACCTAGCAACCTAGCCATGACTTAAAAATATATAGATAAATTAAGCATTTTGCATCCTGGCTGCAAAAGCATTAAGAAGCTCTTGGTACTGAAAAATATCTTGCGTGATTGAGTACTCAGCATCATTCATAATCAACTGGTCGTTCTTGAAAGGCATAGCCTGCACCGTGTTAAACCCATTAAAACTGTCAAATGGTTGCATGGAAAAACCTTGGTGAGCGAAAGAGACACCGAAAGCATCGTTCTTGGTAAGCTCCCTCTTGTTGTGGTCATAGCACTGAGTGGTGGAAATGAACATGGGATCGGGCACTGACTGAGGTTGAATGAACTCTGGGGAGGGTAAAGTCTCTGGTGTAGTCTCGTATTTCTTAGGCTTCGATTTTGGCAGGAACCCATGAACTATCTCCTCCAACAATCCAGAGTCTGACGGTTCTATTGGAAAGAATTCAAACTCATCATCAGCTTCTGTGCTTTCGGTTCCATTGGTGCTTACAGTATTACAATTGTGATGGGTGTTCATCATGACGGAAGAGCCACGCATGCTATTAGCGTTGGCACCGGAAGAATTCACCAAACAGCAACCTTGGAGACAACTAGACGTGGGAAGGGATGACGAAGAGGAGGAACAAGAGCATGAACAACAAGAGGATGAAGGCAATGAAGAGCTGCCAAATTTGTACGATAACTGATCGTAAAATGGCTGAGGAGAAGAAATCAAAGCAGGGTTAGGAGAAGAGTTGAGGAAATCACGATACAGTAGCATGTTGAGGGTAGAGTTTCGGTGGGTTGCTGCAGAACCAGCCGAAAAGTCAGCGGCGAGAGGGTTAGCGCAAGAGGGCCAATTTGAAGGTCCCAAATGGCGGTTCTGGGGGTTCTTGTTAATGGGCTGCTGAGATTGTTTAGGGAAGTTGAAGGGAGGGAAAAGATGGTCAGCGGCAGAGTAAGGAGGCGAAGTTGGGTAGGCGAAATTAGTGCGAGCTTTAAGGCCACGCATGGCTCGAGCAGCACAGTCATAAGCGCAAGCGGCTTCCTCCGCCGTGTCGAAGGTACCAAGCCAGCGGCGCTCCTTGGACTGCGGGTCTCTTATCTCGGCGGCGTAACGGCCCCAAGGCCTACGCCTAACTCCACGGTACCTCATTGTGCCGCCGGAGCTTCCGTTTTCTTTCAGTGTCCTCTTGGTGGTGGCTGTGGCGCACTTCTTCTGATGGTCGGAGACGGAGTTCTGCGGGTCGGACTCTGGAATTGGGGCCAGCCCGTTCAGGCGCCTAAGGGCTTCTTCCATGTGTGATTGGTGCTTGAAGGAATGATTGAAGGAAGACGAAAGATGGGAAGTATATTTCTAGGGTACGGAGGGGTAACGAAAAAAGACCACTGGCTTATGGGGATTTTTGATATTGGCCTGAGCTCAACATCCTTCTATCGTATTTATAGAGGGCATAATATGAGACCAGCTTTTTTGGGGGGTATTGGGAAATTGCTTGATTTAATCATGCATCTCCAATACAAAACTCGATAATCAATAATAATAAAAAAATGGAACAAGGTTTAATTTCTTTTTTCTTTAATATTATTAAAAATACTAATAGTTAACGCCTAGACTTACTAAACCATGAGAAAATTTTAATAGTTAGTATTTTAAGATAACAAATAGTGCATGTTCTATTTTTCTTATATATTATAATCTCAAAATTATGATTTTTTGTTTGGTGAAAGTAATTTGTATTTTATAGAGTACAATTAGCTTTCAGCAAGTTTTAATGAGAGCGACCCTGCAAGCTGTGAATGCATGGCATGATGATATTTATTCTTTGTCCTTTTATCAACAGTATCGAATGGAGGAGGTAGCATGGAGAGATAATAGCATAGCTTTCTTAAGTCTTAGATCTGACTTTTAAAAAAAATGTTTTATAATAGTATGACTTAGGACTTGTTCGAATGTCTTTAAAAAGAATGAATTTTGTATAATGAGAACTTAATTCTTAAAAAAGAATATATTTTAATAAAATGAGAAGTTGTTTTGTGTTTAGATGTAGTAAATGAGAATGACTTTTGAATCAAAAATGTGTTCGGTTGTAAAATTGTAAAAGGACTTTTGGTTGATAAAATTACTAAAAAGGACATGTACAAGAAATTTAAAATTAATAATTTTTAATAGATAAAAATTATATATTTAATTTAAAAATAATAAAATAA
>JASKGM010071931.1:0-15941 GCA_034509205.1 Ceratonia siliqua
AAGAAAAAATTAAAAAACGTTTTAAAAAATTCTGAAAAAAATATATAAGATAAAAAATACTTAATTATTTTAAAAAAGTAAAAAAATTTAAAAAAAAACATAAAAAATAGAAAAAGAAAAAAAATGGTGTGGCTGTAGCTTAGAAAAATCCATAGTTATATATAAGGGTGCTTGCTAACCTACTCATGAGTATTCCATGCTCATGAGGAGGTTTTATAATTTTTAAAATTTATTTATTTAATTATTAATTTTTTTTATAATTTTAATTTTAAAAAATAAGTTAAAAGGATATAAAAAAATTTTAAAAAAATAAAAAAAAAACAATAAAAAGTATTAAAAACTTTACATAACATATTAATCAAAAAATTATTCAAAAAACATAATTAAAATTTTTTTTAAGAAACCACCATATATAAGAGAGTTGCTAAGATACAGTACCTTCAATGCAATTAAGTTAGAGCACCCTATTGATTTTATCTCTTACCACTCTTTTTTTTATTATTATTATTTGTCTATTTTCTATTACTTGTATTTTTTTTGAAAATTTTTGAAAATGATTTTAGATTTTTTTTGGATTTTTCTACTTTTCCTTTAAAAAAAAGTTTCAAAGAAAAAGTAAAAAATTCTAAAAAAATCCAAAACATTTTCAAAAAAATACCACTAATAGAAAATAGACAAATAATACAAAAAAAAAAAAGTAAAAAAACAAAAAGAGAGAGATGGTGAGGTAAAAACATAAAGATTTTGTAAATTAGTTTTAAATGATGCTGCAGCTTAACAACACCCATATCTTAATTCAGTTTGCTCAATCTAAAACTCTTCTAAGGTGAAGCTAGTTAGAGAAACTTTACTTTCACAAATTTGTTCTCACAATCTCTCAAAAAAGTTTTCCTAACCACTCATCAAATAACGAATGATCAATGATTTAGAAAAGAAATTGAGACTTTATAATAATAATAAAAATTGTTGAGAGTAGAATGCCTCAGCTAGTTATATACAGATATAGCCACATATTACTTGTGAGGATGTTGTCTCTTCCAACACTTCACTCCATGCCCAATTTATAGGAATTACAATAATTGGAACTTCAAAATAGCAACGACAAGAGTTTATGTAAACAGAGGTACAGAGAATAACTTTAAAGCAAGTCCACAATATTTATTCAAGCAATTGTATCATTGTTTAGATAACTCCCTGTCAAACTATTTTTAAATTAATGATGCTAAACTATGAAGAATCAGTGAAACAACCTTATCATAACAAACCAAAGATGTAGTCCAAGAGGTCCGTGTATGTATAGTGCTGTTTCTTTTTTCTTTTTTCTTTTTCTGTTGAATATGAATATTGAATAACTAATACCTCAACTTCTACCGTTGATATTGTTTAGACACTCTATAAATAAGTCATTCCAGGTATCTGTAATTCCTGGTAAGCACCAGTGCATGCAGTCATAGTGTTCCTTTCCACCAGCTGTAGATGGGCGGGCATCAGCTCTGAACTCGCTCAATCGAGTGACGTCCAAAATATTGAAACCACAACCCTTAAGTGCCTTATACAGGTGTCCATTGACCAGTCGAACCTCCACATTTGTTCCATTATTGTTCACAGAGAAGAGTTCTTCCACCTGCAGGGAAACAACTTGTGATTAGCTTATTGGATAATCAAGGGAAAAGTAGACGGGTACTCAAGGTATAGCTGCTACGAGATTGGAACAAGTTAACAACTTGCTTTCAGGAAGAATCACAAATTTTATGCATTGGATGCAAAGTGATATTAAATGAAATAACAACAAAATGAAACCCACCTGCTCTGTTGATAAAGGTTGATGCCTTAGACAAGAACCACCTTGATCCCAGTCACCCCCTTCAAAATGTCTGGGTGATTGAGTACGGAAAAATTTTACTGCACCTGATTGCGCTCTTTCCTCCACATATGGGATCTGTAAAGAAACCCACTCTATCATATTAAATTATGTAGACCTATCACATACCTATATAAACTAGCTATAATCACAGTAGCACTTGTTGGTTGAGTCCATGCATCAGAGCATTACAGTAAATTTATAACTTCAGGTATCTCAGTCATTAATATTCCAAGACCAAAAGGAGGCTAATGGCACAGTTGACGGTCTAGATTATAGCAGCCATATCCTGACTGCAAAAGAGAATCAATGGCAAAAACAGAGTTTATTTACAAAATAAGATAACTAGGGCCCCCTATAAGCATCTTCTAATTCTTTCAATGATGTGGAAATCACCTTCCCCACAAAAGAATTGAGAACAAAATGCCTCGTCTCCATGGGCACACTATCTTACATGGACCAAGAACCCTGGCATGAATTTTGTTATTTTCATAAATTGTTGGGAGCAATATTATGGAACCTAATGTGGAAAATTCAGCAGAAACAGAAAATTATAGGGTGCAAATGGACACAATCCATTTACTTGGTATGCCACTCTTACTCTATCGGGGTTAATGACTTCAGATATCTTGATTTACATTGCATACAGACAAAGTGTCATACCATGTGCTCCAAAACCATATCCAGGTCACGATCAGGAGGTAATGGAGGGGTTATTGGCTGACCCTTCTTGAAGAAAAGCATGGGTGACTTCACAGGGTGAAATTTTGAAGGAGCCCACCACCTGTTTATGTGAATAAAAAAGAATCAGATAAACGTATAATCATCTCATGAAAGATGATAGAGTGCAAGGCAGTGAAAGATATTAACAAAATTGATCAAACCACATCATAATGCATTAAGCCAGATCATATAACTGATCAGAAAAACAACTTTATCTAAGTGACTCTTTGAGGAAATTTAAAACCCAAATCAATGCAACCAAAAGAAGACATTCCAAACAAGTAAAATCCTAGGACACAAGAGATGGGTACTTCGGTCCTAAAGTCACCTGTTGATGCAGAATAAAGAGGATAATGATTAGACTTTCACATTGGGAATTAGGGTTTTTCTTTCAACAATTTTGTCAACTGGGCATTTTATTATTGGTTTTGATAAATATATTCCTGTTCCTGTTCCAACTTCCTATTTCAGTTTGTTCCTCTTTTGTTCTTTCTTGAAGATCACTCAATTTTTGGTTATCTTTTTGGTTCTCTGGTTTTACATCAGTTGTTCTCTCCATTGATGTTGATATGAAACCGAATCCACAATTGATTCAGTTGATGCAACATGGATTAAGATGTATTGACTAATTGTAATTTGGGATCTATGATTTATTTATTAATAATTTGAGATTTTCAATTTGTTGTTTAGGTCTTAGGAGATAACATATCTTATCCTATAGTAGGATTAGTATCATATTTATTGTTTTGAATTAGAATTTCTCGAGTGTTTAAACATTGATTGGTTCTCAAGTTTAGATTACTTTTCCTATTGCAATTAGGGTTGTTTCAACTGCCTATATAAAGGCATATTATCTACCTTAGGGAAATATTTCTAGTATTTCTGTAGTAATCAAAAATTGAGTACTACTGCCATAAACATTTTGACAAATAAGCAACTGCTCCTAATTTTAGCAACCAACTCCACCATAATTTAAAAGTAGATTACATGGCAAAACAAAAATGGCAGTAGCACCTACTTTTCAGTACTCCTATCTCAGGATCTCACCTTTTATCGGTGAATTAGAATAAGACTATTTTGAATGTTTTGAGAATTTTCCTTGGTTGAGATTTTCCTTCTACATCAACTATATTAAGTATGCGATTTTTAACTTGAATAACTAGAATGGGAAGTTGCAAGAGTACATCACTAATTACAGAATATATTTCTAAAAAAACTAAAAAATTACCAGTGCCCTGTATTCAAAATCAGAATATCGTGGAAACCTGGAGCTTGTGCCCATGTGTTTTCTGGAACATCAACATCAACTCTAAATCCCTCTTTGAATCCAAGAGTTTCTAAAACACCACCATTGACATTAGCCGACCATCTGCATGAAACAAGGGTAGAACAATCTTTAATTAAGAGAATTCCCAACAAAATGTTATCAGCTAATAGCATAATATTATGTAAATCAAACAGAACTATAAAGACTTATTTTAAAAAAACCTATTTTATCCAAGAAAAGTGAAGTCATGAATCTACAGCATATGAAAATATTGTGGAGAAAAAGCAAAAAATTGTTAAAATGTCATCACAATTTATGGACTCAAGCAAGCCAAGCAAAAAAGAATTCAATAGGACATGTCTACAGAGTGCGAAAAAGAAACAAAAGGCCATAAAAATTCAGAACTGACCAATGATAAAGGAACTCAAGGTATCAAGCTACAGAAGCAAGCATGGCAGACTGCATTCCTGTCTCATCTAACTTAAGAACAGCCTAGAAGTATAGACAGGACGAACTTATCCATTCCACACAACAGGCTAAGACAGATCCTACAAATATTTTTTTTCATTACTATAGCAAATAGCAATCATCAACCTTTTTGGTGTAAAGATAGGGCATGTGAACAATAATATGAATGTTTTTCTCCAAATTACAGGAATGAAGCTTCTTGGTGAAATTCCTCTAGGAATTATAACCAGCTAAATAGTTAACAGGGACTGAAATTCAAAGCTCATGGTCTAAGTAACTAATATCTATAGAAGGACTGTCACGCCAAATCAGTGGCTTCCATGCGCGCTGCTTCTATTACAACCTTTTCAAAGGCACTCCTTAATAATAATACATATACAAGTCATATACTGAACAATATAAGACATTGTGCAATAATACTCTCATTCTTAACTTCATTTAATAAATACACCCTTACAAAATCTAGAAGATGCTTTAATACCACTTTGTTTAACAAATAGGGATTCAATACCCAAAAGCAAAGACCTTGATCATAAGAAATCAGAAATAGTTGCCGCTGAAATTCTATCTGCATGGCAAGAAGGCCAGAAAACTTTACTAAAGCTGGAACTTTCCCCATATGCAACTTCAGGAAGCATCCTTCCCTAAATGAATATTTCCTTAATTAGGGTTCTGTGAGATATGGAGGATGAATGAGTGAAGAAAAGGGGTTGAGGGTGAATACTTCTTTCTGGACATGCCCAAGTTAGTTCAGTTCACCGTCTAACAACATGCAAGCGTCATTCAAACAACCAGAAGAGAGTGCATCAGAAATAGTAGGAACGAATCATATTTGATGGCAACAGAAGCTCTATAACTGAATCACTAAATCGCAGTTACATAAAAAACAAAGCTTACCTACCATAACGTGCCAAAAGATTTGTACGATGATATGCGATGGTAAGATTGTATTGGAGAAATGTGAATCCGAGGTCAGAACCAGCTGGTCGCCACTTCTTCACTTCATTGGAGACACTCTTCAGAGTGCAGAAAAGAGAGACAAACATATTCCTATTCAGGGAATCCCCAACAAACCCTGCACTGCTGAATACCCATTAAAACTGCCAAAAAGCACAGAAATTGGTATAATAAAAACAAAAGAACACCCAGATCGCAAAGTGTTCTCAGGTGACCAAAATTAAACAAATTATTTCTTTAGAGTGTGTACCAATGCTGGTGTCTCTGAAACTCTGAAGAAACCCAATGGGGTCAAACTGCGGGAGATCGCAATGCTTAGGCTTCCACCGCCACTTCATGAGTTCTCTGGCGTTCGATTTGTTGCCGGAAATGCAATTCCAACCCTTGAATATCTCCTTGCATGTATGGTTGTACCTCGCAGTTCTCGCATTCGAGTTGTGAATCCACGTTCCATCCGAATAGTCGCAAGACCCATCCTGGACCTTGTGCTGGGATCCCTCGCGCTTAGCCATTTGGAAGCTTTGAAGGGAGTGTGAAGTTGAAGGAACGGAGGCTTTTCTGAACTGGGAGAGAAGAAGGAAGATGGAAGTGAAGCAGAGAAGAGAGAGAAGCGGGAAGAGAGGAACTTTCTATGCGTTGGGGTTGCCTCGATGTCAGATTTAGTAATGATATATTTAGTATTTAATGAGTTTAGTTACTCAACTAATTGAAGGGTGCATTTAAGTTTAACTAATTCTTTTAACTGAATAAGATAGTTCTATTTGAATGGGATCAATTTAATAATTTATTATAATAGCTAAAGTATTGATTTTTTTCCTTATGTTTTTTAGATGTTTCAATTTTATCTCTTATATTTGTAAGGTTTTAATATTATTCATTATGTTTTAAAAATGTACTATTAATATCTTTAAAACTAACACCGTTAAATAATTTAACGAAAAATAATGACATGGCATTTGTGACACACATATGGACCCAAAAAAAAAAGACACCTCAACAAATAATGCCAAATGGACTCAAAACGACATAGTTTTGGGTAGGAGGTGGCTTCCCCATTTTGGTTCCAAACATCGTCCTTCATGTTGCAATCTCTTTCTCAATTCTCCTTCTCCTTCGCATGTGACGGTGCTCTCCGCCTCTCCGTTTCAATCTTCTTCTCACTGTTTCGTCTATTTCAGGTTTCAATCTCTTTCTCCTTCTTCTTTACCCTAATTGTCTCCTACTTCTTCTTTCTCAATATCTACTTCTTTTGGATTTTGCAAGAGGGGGATGTAGAGAAAGCTTATGCAGTCGATGCTGACATGATTGCTTCTGGGCTTATGGCTGAAGAGCCTGAGCTTTTTGCACTTCTGAAACTTAGTGCCAATGTAAAGAAGGAAGACAACATCTATGCGATGTTGCATCATTTACATTCTACAGTGAGGCAGGTATCAGAATCAACTCTTCAAATTATTGAAGCTTAGTTCAACTCTAGAGATGCAGCAAAAATTGGGGAAAAATACTGGGATGTTAACATTGTAACAAAAGGGATTATGCAGGGGAGTGAAGGTGTTTTTTAGATAGTTTGTCTATAGCTAGACATTTTATGAAAGCAATAGAAGTGTTTCCCTCGAAATTAAATACATCACCATTCTGGCTATAGGTAGAAAGTTATCCATATATAGAAATTAGAGTAACAAAGAGTGGCACCATACTGGGAAAGTTTTGAGTTAGGGATTGCTTCTTTGTTACATATGAAATCACCTCAGTAGATAAGATATATGGTATCTCATGCTGATACTTTCATAAACTAAATCCCAAATGAGAAGCATTGTTATAATGAATAATTCCAAGTTATTGCTTTTTTGGGTGCTGAAAAATCAAATGAAAATTTGCATAATTTATATAAATATTGCATATTATGGCAACACTAAGATTCTCATATTTTAATCAGGTTATTTGACCATTTAGTTTTGACATTCCAAGAGCACAACTAGGAACGATTAGTGTTTTACTGTTCATCACAACTACTAACACCAATTATATGGCTACACATTTAGATCTAGCAACATGGCTGACTTGCTCTCCTTTACTTCTTCCACCAAGTAAGGAAGTTGCTGCATTCAATCTGCGCCCACTTATTAGTAAATAAATTAATTGCAGTGGCATACAATTCAATCACTTCCTAGTATATATGTGAGTGGATAGTCATTATTTGTTTTAAGCTACTTTATACGTAGATTGTTAAATATCTTTCATGGCAAGTGGCAATGTTGCTTCTTCTTTAGTTGTTTTCCAATCTACTGAATGAAATGGAATGAACAATAAGTTTTTAGCTTAAATAACAAAAATTGCAAAGATGACTTTAATAATTAAGGTAAGAAGGTATAACCATTTTTCCCTTCCCTTCTATCATTGTTGGAGCAAGATTTGTAACACCAAGAAAATTCATTGGTTAAAATCAACCATTTGACTTGTCCCATTGTCCAAGTAGTATTAAATTATGCCTCTCTTATAGATACAAATTCATTTTCTCCTCCAACCTTAAATGCATATTCTTTTATTGATTGATATCTTTTTTAGAACCAAATTGGAAAGATTAAAAATCTAAAGGTAGGTATGTTGTCTGGGAATTAGATACAAAGTTTGCTAGCTTAAGCTTAATATAGACATTTAATGCTATGCTGTCTTTGACTTTCCTTTTGCTAACTGATTTGAACTTGCATTTAGAATTTTAATATGTTGTTTATCAATATTCTTACATAAATCATAAGTAGCACTGATGCAGTATATTTGCAGAAAATGAATGCTACTGAACATTGATAAGTGAGGTATCATCTTGGGAATAGCTTCACCAAGGAAGGTAATATCAATTGATAAAGGCAAATTGTTGCAGGGGAAGTAATGGTGTATTGTTGTTTGGTCAAATATTTTGGAGTTTGTTGATATGAATATTTACAAATTGTCTTGCTTTAAATTGTTGTGAAACATTTTGGCCCATAAAGTTCTGGGCATTTATTGCATAAGAGCAATGGAAAGGTCCTTTTGAACATAATGAAATATCGACATGTATTATATAGTTTGCATCACTGCTGAAGCTATTAAACTTTCTGTCAAGTTTTAACATTTGTTCCATTGATTCATTAATGAAAGAACAAACTAGCTAACTTTTTGTCAAGTTTTAAAATTTGTTCCATTGAATCATTGTTAAACAACCTGTACTCCATACAAACTGGCAAAAATAACATGGGATGTTCATAAAAGGTGCATAGGATCATAAGCTCACTTTGCAAATGATACTGTGTATCCTACTTATAATGAGATGTTCCTATAAAAAGCATGAATATATTTTGATGTCACAAGATCATGTTCCATATTGCTTTAATGCAATATAGTTTATTCATAAGCCAAGTTAATATAATAATCCATTTACAGAACAAAACAAATGAGACCAAGGACCACCAAAATTGCATCTAAACAATAAAGAAAATGGGGACCCACCAATCATGCACAAAATTAATATAAATTTAAAAACAACATTGTAGATAAAAGCTCCAACTCAATTGCCACTAATTGCAACATGTAATGATCCCAAAACAACATTGTACATTACAGGTCAATCTCAAATGCCATTAATTGCAACGTGCAGTATTACCAAACCAACTAAATACATAAAAGTTCAAACTCAATGCAATTTTATCCCTAAATACATCAAAGTCCCAAGTAAACACATTTAGTATTCTTTATGTATGGGAAGTATCGGTTGGCATAGTCTGCAATTGATTAATTGCACATGTGAGACTGCTTCTTTTAACAGTTAGTTTTGCTCTCTTTGAGGGTCGAGTCAAATTATTAGCTCGTGCACTCTGCATAAATGGCCATGAAAATGAAAGGGTTAGTACTTGAAATTAGTGTTCAATGATTATTAAATATTATTTAATAACCACATTATGATATATACCCCGGTAACATCCCCTTTAGTACCAACATTACCAGTTCGTGTACTCTGCATAATTGGCCATTAAAATGTAAAGGTTAGTAATTGAAATTAATGTTCAAAGACCATTAAATATCATTTAGCAACTATACTATGGTACATACCCCAATAGCATCCCCTTGAGTGCCAACACTCCCAGTATTAGCATATTGAATGATAATATTGCATTTTCTCTTGTTATGCCCTGACTTACCACAGTTGTAACATTTCTGTGCTAACCCTGTTTTCCTCATCTTAGTTTGGCTTCCATATGTCTTCTTCTGATCTGCTTCCTTTCTTCTTTTTTTCTTTGGTCTCCCAGCTGGTTTTCTATATGGAGGAGGCAAAATATCATCATGTGGTTTGGATGGCCACATGTTCGAACCATTAGTAGGATATATAATGGGCATGTAACACTCAACATAATATTTTTTTCTAAAGTAAGATGGGACGTAATCTTCTGGTTTATCTCCTATCCAATTAATGCAACTTATTGCATGACAACAAGGTATTCCAGTTAATCCCCACTTTCTACAACTGCACTCCATGGTTTGAAGATCAACCACAAATTTGTCTTGATATCTATGATGATGAACTTCAAACTTCTTCTCTCCCGCCCAATTTGGTAGCCACCACCCAGATTCCTTGTATTCCCTTTCGCACCTCTTTCTAATCATTAGCAATATAGAACCATTGAAGCTCCCAATCTTACTTCTATTCTTAGCCCATTTTCTCATCATATAAGTTCATATGTCCTCCAACATTGTCACTATAGGTTTTTCCCGAGCCTCAACAATCACACTGTTGAATGCCTCTGACATATTGTTAAGTAAGTTGTCACATTTGGGATGGAAACTAAAACGAGACTTGCTCCAAAATCTTGGTGGAATCTTTATAAGATACTTATTTGCACCATCATTGACTTTTTGAATTTCTTTCATTGTCCTTTCCCATTGTTGTGGATATGTCGCTTTAGCTGCTTTCCACATTAGTTCCTTCAACAGAGCACCTGGGAATTTGCTTCTTGAAATTATTATAGAGATACCTCATGCAAAAACGTTGATAAACTCCAGGCAATAATTCATCGAGTGCTGGGATTAATCCCTGCACATAAGGAGTTAAAGAAGTGAAATTACCATACAATTAGATGCAAAATGTAAAACTTTATAGGAAGCAAATATGTGCAACAAAGTAAGCATATATAGAAAAAATTACCTTCTGTTGGTCTGAAATAAAGGTATACGTGTTTTTAGAATTGCATCGTATATCTTGCAACAAGTTTGTCAGAAACCATGACCACGAGTCCTTTGTTTCTGCTTCGACCACGGCAAAGGCAATTGGGAGCATTTTGTCATTGTGATCCCTCCCAATAGCAGCCAATAATTGTCCACCATACTTGCCCTTCAAAAAACACCCATCTAGCCCAATGATTAGCCTACATTTAAGGAAGCTATTTCTACATGCATCTAAGCATATATAAAGTTGTTTAAATGTAGGTAATAAAACCCTGGGTGGGAGTAAGATATCCTCTCCAAATTTTGGTGGCCTCTGAACCTTCAATAAGACTGTAGATTGTGGGTTAGACCTCCTGACCTCTACACAGTAATCATACAACCGCTTAAATTGTTCTTCAAATGAGCCATCCATCACTTCTAATGCAATCTTCCTGGCTCTACATGCTTTTGTTTTGGAAAGCCCAATGTTCCATTTCTGTTGTGCTTTCCCTATTATTTCCTTCAACTTCATTTTTGGATTTTCTTTCAATCTATTTTCTATCCTCTTGCTCAGCCACTTAGAGCTCATTAGCTCCACCTTGAAATCTCTACTGCATGAATGCTTGTTGACATAACTTCTAAGTTGCCATGTTTCTTCCCCTGGTAACTTTGCTGCATATGTAACCCATTCACACCTAGGCTTGCAAGTGACCCTTACTCTTTTATTGTCACATTTCTTAACTTTTAAACCCCTCCCTGCATGGACAGCATATGTTACCACGGCTTCCTTGAACTCATCACGACTACTATATATGGTTCCCACTTCTCATTTATATTGATTCATGTCCTGAAGCAGCTTATGAACTGGAAATTTCTGTCTCTTCTCTACCACTTCGTCATCACTTTCTTCGCTATCATTACTCTTTAGTGACTCAGACTCATATTCAGAATCATCCAAACTCCTTGCAGTACCTTCATTCAATGATTTACCTGTCTCCTTATTTGAAGCTTCTAATTCATCATCTTCAAAGAGTGACTGGCTAGCACACAGTGATGATATGGTTATGTCTTTCTTCGAGGAGCAAGCGATCCTCATTCTTGGAGATTGTACATCTACAGCAATTTCTAATTGACCACATTCCAACTCAGTAGCTAAACCATTCTCATGGTCATCCGTTGAAACCTTCACATGGTCAACTTGTTGGTTTATAAAGTGAACCTTACTTTCTACTTCAAATCCATTAACCTTATCGCCCTCCACTTCACTGTCATTAAACCTTATTTTTATGGCACTGTCCTCATGGTCACTAACTTCCTGATCTCCATTGTCTAGCCCATCCCCTTCTACCTCTGTTTGAATTCCATCTATATCATGCTCATCCAAATAATGGACCACATACATCTCAACTTGCCCATGAGTTACACTAATGCAAGCCATTTCCATTGCTTGCTTGTCATCTAAAATGGGCTTAAGTCCTTTAGACAAACACACCATGTGTTCTTTAAACCACATATCCACATGTCGCTTATAACCCAAATTCTCCACATAATCCTTAATCTCCCAAAAACTCCATTTATCTATA
Organism: Ceratonia siliqua; assembly: GCA_034509205.1. Taxonomy (NCBI): domain Eukaryota; kingdom Viridiplantae; phylum Streptophyta; class Magnoliopsida; order Fabales; family Fabaceae; genus Ceratonia; species Ceratonia siliqua. Next base: position 12,029 of record JASKGM010071931.1, read on the forward strand.
TCACAATTATCCCAATAAGTCACTTAACCCCCCCACGTAAGCCCTTTCGGGAGACTCAACAAATTGACCTCCATAGTGGACTACACGCTCAAGTGATCCATTACCAACCTGTATACAATATTATAAAAGTCAATTATCAGAAAGTAGTGCTCTATGACGTGTATATTTACAGCTAAAATAATGTTAATGCAACATCATCAAACTTGTCCTTGGGTCAAGAATGAAAAATAAACTAAGGGACAAAATTGAATCATATAGTAAATGTTCAAATATGTAACAGCCTATTTCAATTCAAGTGCTCTATTTGAATCCCATAGTATATTCCAAATATTCTCTTACAATTATGTTATTGTATAGATTTTTATTTACAAATTATATTATAAATTATTAATGTAACTACATCTTAATTTTATTTACAAATTAGAATAATGTTATAAAATATTATTTTAAAATATAATCTTTAAAGACGCATAAACATAACTATTTCAATCTTATTTTAAGTGATTCATTTTTTTGAATAAAACAAAAAAAAATATTTTCTACCATGTTAACCAAGTAATGAAAAATCAATTCATTTTCTGAAAAAAAAACATGTAAATGATTTTTTCCATAAAAAACAATGGGAGCCTAAATTTAAAATACTTAAGTAAAGCATTTTGAAGCTTAATCCGTGGTGCAAGAAGTGAAACAAGCATGTTGAATCCTATGTGGTCCCAAGTATTCACATTTAAACAATACCAACAATTGTCAAAATAAAAAAAATGAAACAAGCAAGCAGACAGTCAGATTAATCGAAATGGCTATAAGAAATATTGAAAAGAGAAACATAAAAAATAGTACTTATATAAGAAGAATGACAGCACTTTAGAAAAAGACTATAGGACCTAGAGTAAGCAAACTTTTAATGAAGCAACCTCGTAATTACATTCAGAGAACATCACCAACACCAACCTATGGCATCACACGCGGATTGATCGAAATCCAAATTGGGGCAACACAACTCACGATTGATCGAATTCCAAATTGGGAATAAGAGACTTTCTCTAACCCAGGACACCCTAAAATTGCAGAGAGACATAAAACAATGAAACACAGTTTTGGAAGCCAAAAAGACCCAAAACGGCAAGGTCAATCTAACATAATTTGCTGAGGTGTTATTTTTGTTAGTACATGTGTGTATCAGTCTGCCATTTGGACGACATGTCACTATATTCCGTTAAATTGTTTAACAGTGTTAGTTTTAAGGACATTAGTAGTATATTTTTAAAACATAAGGGGCAATATTAAAACTTTACAAACATAAAGGATAATATTGAAACCTCCAAAAAACATAAGGGATAAAATCAATACTTTAGCCTATTATAATATTAGATAGTTATAAGTTATAACACTTTTTTATATTATTTTTTAAATAAATAATAAATATATACAACTATATTATCTATATGTATATATATTTATTTTATAATAGGAGGATTAAGTTAATTATTATTGAATTACTAATTCAAGTACACATTAATTTAAGTGATATTTTTTTTTAACATTAAGTTTTTATTTATTTTAACATGTTTGAGGTTGAAACCCCACTCTCCCCCAAATATTATCTATCTATTTAATATTAGAAAAAAATTATAATTACTTTAAATAGTAAGTTTTATTTTAAATTTTTTATTATATGTAAAAATATTAAATAAATAAATTAACACGCATCAAATGGTTACTGACTTTGTATGGATTTACAAAAATGATATTCCCACACGCTCCCACTCCCCTATATTTTATTATTATTTTTGCTTATCTAGCAATCTAATTAGATCCACTCTTCCCCAAAATTTTCCCATTTCATCGACACTCACTTTCCCCGTCCCTTGATTGTCACTCTCCCTTCTTTCTCCTCTCCCGTCATTCAGCGTCAGCCTTCCTCCAGCTTTGCTCTTCGATGTTGCCATCTGCCTCCTCCGCCTTTGCTCTTCGACATTGTTGATGATGCCTCCTTTGAGCTTCTCGTTCTCAAGGTTTGAAATATTCGCTCGTTCTCAAGCTGATCGCTTATTCTCAACGTTTCAGATCTTGCCAATCAGAACTGTCTTCTTTTTTTATGTTATTAATTCATTGAAAGATTTATTTTCAAACGAGTTAGCAATAACGAATAGATTGAAAATTTTGGGTTAGAATTGTGTTTTGGTTCCCTTGAATCTCGATTGGTTTGTGAGTTTGAGGAATTTTTGGTGATTCTCTTGTTTTTAGTTCGGGCATATTCTGATCATGAAATGATTGATTATTTTTTGTTATTGTGTTGCTAATGTTATACTTGTGGATATATTTTGGTGGAAAAATGTGAGTATGGTATGTGCCTTCTTGCTATTATGTCATGTGTCGTGTGTTAATGAGATGTGTTTGGTTTGCCTGTTAAGTGAAGAAAAATTGTAGTTGGTGTTTATCAGATTGCTTTAACATGTTTTTGCTTATACTTCATAAAGTTTTATACATGCTCTTTGAAATGAAGTGGCCACAAGAAAGGGTGTATAACTTATTTGGCTAGTGATTGATATTTTTACTGGTATCGTAATGGTGTACAAGAAATGGTGTATGATCTCTTTCATCATAGGGATGACCTTTTCTCCAAATCATGTTAGAAATCACAATGCCCAGCTTCTTCATCAATAACCATTAGATTTAGTAAATTAACAGTTAACTAACAGTAAAATTTTAAAGGTCTCTTGCCAGGCACACATGCAAAAACCAGAGCTTTAGAGGATCCTTTCTTATATTGAGTTTTACTTCTTTCTATGTTTGTTAAGTGCATATTTTGTCATATTTTTATGTTGAATTCTGTTGCATTTAATCGCTTTGTTCTTAAGTTTATTGTGTATTTAGTTTAGTTTCATGTTTTGCAGGTGTTTTGAAGTGGAAATGCTTTTATGAGAAGAAGTGAGTCATGTTAGCATGCTTTGGAGCAGTGTAAAAGCAAGTATTTGGGGAAAAGAACTCAAAATAGCATAATTTCCGACCAAAGTCAAAGTGTTTAGCTCCCCAACGCCCATTCTTGGGCGCCATGGCACTCAAATTTGAAGAAAAGTGGTTCTAAACCCGAGATTTTCTCGCCGCGGTGCCTAAAACATGAAGAATTTCACCCAGGGTTCAAGGTCGTGGCTCTAGAAATGCCAAGCCGCGGCTTGGGCCTCTAGAGAAGTGGGCACCGTGGCTCCAGATTGTCCAAGCCGCGGCCTCCATGTTTAATGCCAAGCCGCGGCGCTCGAAACTCAAGCCGTAGCTCGCGCGCGTACTGATACACTTTAAAAATCCGTTCTTCACTTCATTTTTGTGATTCTAACATTAGGAAGCAAGAGAGAAAGCTTAGAAGAGAGGAGAAGAACCAGAGGAAGGCTGAAGGGAGTGAGTTTGGAGAAGATTCAACCATTAGGAAGTCCTTTCTTCACCTTTTCTTCATTCTTCTTATATTTTCTATAGTTTTCATGGATTATATTGTTGTTATGAGTAATTTTCTGATATTAGAAGGCTAAACCCCTTTGGTTGAGGGTGAACTCAATACCTTGGACATGATTTTGTGATTTTATCCATTGATAATGTATTCAACTTCTCTTGAATGGTTGTTTATGTTCATCCACTTGATTTGTTCATAATTATTGCTTGGTTTTGTTTAGGTGGCCAACTAAATGAACTAGGTAATCATTTAATGTTAGGATAAAGGATTAAATATGTAATGGTTTGATTCTCTTATTCATAAGTGGCGTTTTGTATTGATTAGGGATGTCCAAATCCTTGAGAACTATGACGAGGAGCATAACATATGTTAAATAATCCAAGCGTTTGAAATTGTTGCCTAGACTAACCTATCTTTCTTACCTTAATGCTTTCATTGGATTAAATCTAGGAAGTGTTTTCTAGGTTG
>JASKGM010071942.1:0-12928 GCA_034509205.1 Ceratonia siliqua
AATATTATTTGAATGAAAATATAATTATTTAGTATTATATTATTTAATTTTATATATTTATATTTATATTATTATTATGTTATAGTTATTTAAAATAAAAAAATTTGTTTAAAATAAACTTGTGCTAAGTTACTATGGAGTATAAAGTATTTATACTCTAAAGTGTAGTTTTTTAATTTTGTGATTTTGTAATTTTTTTTATAATTTTTATTTTAAAAAATAATTTTAAAAATTCAAAGAGAAAAAAATTCAAAGAAATTTTTTACTCTATTTTTTTCTTTATTTATTTATTTTCTAATACTTATGTTTTTAAATGTTTTTAAATTATTTTTTAAAATTAAAATTAAAAAATTAAAAAGTTTTATATTCTAAAATAACTTAACAAAACTCAAATTATTTGAAACGTTTGTTTAAAAACTTTCTATTTTCACAAAATTTTAAATCATTCTCAAAACGTTTTCATTTTTTGGGTGATGGAAACGATGTTGGAAAATAAATTTTGATCTTGCCGTGCATTCTCTTCTCTCACGTTAGCTTTCTCAGGTCTTGTTTGGATGCCGGGCAATATGAAAGTGTTTATTTAACACGTGCTACTGAGCCCAATTGATGTGCTCATAATGGGCCCGAAGAAAACCAATAGGCTCGTATTAGAAGACGAAAAGCCCAATGAAGTTCGATTTCTTCTGGGTTCTGAAAGAACACATCTAGTTCAACACAACACGGCGAGGGGCGAGGAATGGAAGCTGAAAACGAATAATAATTTGGTTCTTCGGTGGTTTGAAAGAAAGAAAGCTGAAAACTTTTCTAGCTATTGGCGAGGGCGTTGCATATTCTTCCCCAGGAAAAACGATTTTGGAGAAGTAGTTATACGATGAACAGTTCATCGCCAGCACATTCATCTATATCAACGACAGCAATTGTGGGTGGCGGAGGAGGTGGTGGCAGTAATGTAGCTCTGTCTGCTGACGATTTCCATTTCCCAATTGATCCCATGTCAACACAAGAGCGAAAGGACGAGGCCATGATAGGTTACTTCTACATTCTGCTCTCTTCACAATCACATTTTGAAATTTATGCGTTACATCTGGCGTTTCTTCAGTTTATATTCTTAGTTGTTATGATCTTTAAGCAAAATTGAACGTTCTCTGGGATTTTGCGTTTTATGTACCTACAATTGGGATTTTACCTTTTCGGTGAGCTTTCAATATCACCCCGTTGTTTCTGCTGATTTTATCCTTTTAAGAGTCTTCGGTTTAGTTTATGAAATCTTTTGAGCTGCTTTTCTATTTATGTGTTGAAGCTCAATTTTATGAGAAAAAAAAAACCAGTTTAGGTATTTAGAGAATTTTAGCTCAAGTAGGAATATGTGATAGTAAAAATATTTGGTACTATTACTGTGTTTTCTAGGTTTTCTCTCAATTACGAAAATTAAATGGGAGGACATGTTAAGATAGCTTCAACTCTATCTTTTAAACTTTTGGCTTCACCTATAGCTACTACTAGAAAGAAAGGAATGTTATATAAAATCCTATGCTTCTTGCTTTCCTGAAATGGAATACCCTCCTCAATCAATCAAACAATCCACTATATTTCCGGAGAGAAATCGTAGTATATGATACGAAAATTTTTATATTTAATTTTTTTTTATTCTTATGGTTTTAATTTGCCGGCTCACCTTATTGACAGAATTGTCCATCAAGGGTTTACTTCTAGGGTTCTTTCATTGTAAGGGATGACACAATTTCTCATTGTAAAAATTTTCATAAAATCTGCACCATGAAAATTTTGTCAAGTCATTTCAAAAGATCAAAGAAGAATCTTGGGCTGTTTGGAACGATTTTTATTTTATTGTTTTTTAAAATAGTTTTTATAAACAACTATAAAAAATAGTTTTATATAATATAAAAACAAAAAACTTGTTTAGGTAAAAATATTTTTCATCAGTTGTTTTTCGTGTTTTTTAAAAAACAAAGGACAAAAACAAGTCAAAACATAAAAAGTTGTTCTCTATTTTTTGTTTTCTCGTCATTGTTTTCAGAAACAGTTTTTAAAAATAACTTATGAAAATACTTACCCAAACAATTGAGAAATGATATTTTAACACCTTTCTCTCCCACACCTCATTTTTTACCATAGATATATTATAAAAAAATAGTAAATGTGATTGATAGATGATTGAAAAAAAATAATAAAATAATGTATGTGAGAGGATGTGTGCAAAATGTGTGAAAAAGAGAGGTGTGGAAATAACATTGTTGAAAACAGTTTTAAAACTCTATTCCAAACAAGATTATTTTCTAGGCTTTTGTATGACAGAGTGTTCATGATTTCTATACCTATATCTATTTTATTTCTCCTTTTCTTGCAGCATTTGTTTATATGATGAATTCAGTCTTCACGATGTTTCATTACCAAGACCAGCCAATTTAAAGAGTTGATAAGTACGATTTTTTTCTATTGTTCAATATGGATTATTTGATTCCTGTTTTTCCCTGACGAGGTTCTCAGGTTTAAACTTACCTTAGCCTCAAATTGCGTTATGGTTGGGACTGATATCTGTGGGGCTTGTTTTTATCTTGTGAATGGAATTCACTAAAAATTGGAAGGATATAATAACCTTATTATTTTTTTGGCTAAGGAGATGGTATTCCCTTCTAAGTATATGGTTAGCGCTCTAATTTTCCGGTGCTAACAGCCTCTATAGATGTTTAAGCAGTTGGAAAACTGCTATTTTACCCCGAGGTTTGCCATTAATCACTTGGCCAAAGCCTGAGCTGAGAGACTCTCTAGAACAACCCTTTTGAAATTCATATTCCATGCTAACTTTAATGGTTTAAATAGAGTGCTGCACCTGGCATCAGTTTTGAACTGAAGTATAACAGCATCCTTTTGTCTGCGCTTCCTGAAGTAACATATGAAGCTTGCATTTAGACATTCTGCTTTCTGATTTTGCAGTTTTAAAAACGGATCTCATGGTTGCACTTGACAAGGAGGTTAAATCCTTGGATGAAGATAACTGGAAGTTTGAAGGTCCTCGTTCCCGGATCCAGCTTGTATCAAGTCGAGGACGTTAGTTTATCAATCACTTAATGACCTCTTCGTTATTGCTATACTATGTTGGTTCTGTCAAATAAATTATGAGATCCTAAATCTTATGTTGATTTTAGTAGTTAGTTTTGGATTACACTAATTGATGCTGCCAACTTCAGCTGATACTCAATTCTGATAATGTCATGGCATTAAAACTGCCTAAACATAATGAAATCCGTATAAATATGGTTAAAAGTGGAGGAAGACATCAATAATGGTGGCCTTTTTTGGTAACATGTTGGTTTGGCCATGTATGGATCCCTAAAGCTAAGGTTGAACTTAGGTCGACTGTGCTTCTTTGTTTGAACACTGTGCTTTGTCTGGGTTAATTTTTACATTTTTCCAAAATTTTGAGAAATACACAAGAAAATCTGTGTTTTCTTAGATAAAAATTTGATTTTAATCCAAATTTTCTAATAAAAAATGAACAAAAAAGCAGTTTTGATAAGCTTTATTAATTTTGAAATGAACTTCAACTACAGATCAGTAAAGCACCACCTAGGTTTCAGCATATACCCCTGTAATCAACTATAGATCTAGTAGAAACATCATAGCTCATATCTAGGTCTTTTTGACATAGTTAGAATGATCTAAACTCGGTTGACTATAGCCTTTTTTGGGGTCTTCACAGCTTGATTTGTTATTGTACGGCATCGGTTTTCATTTCATGCCTCTAGATACTACACAAGCATATCCCTTCTTTAATTGACTGGGTCATCTATAGGTTATGTGTTTCCACTTAATATTCCATTGCAGGTGGTTTTCTCCACAAGCCCACAGAAATTTCAAAGAATTGGAATTTTACTCCACCAAAATAGTTAGAGCTCTTTGACCTTGAAGCATTGTGTCTCTGTTGATAATCAAGTGATTATGGTTGTGATCTGCGGACGAGAGCTGTTATGTTTTTGTTTGTGGAAGAGTGCAAGGATTGTACATGAGGAATTGTCATTTACATTTTCCCTCCATTATTCCTTTACTCTGGTTCATGAGAATTGAATACCTTACAGTTTTTTATGGCTAAAAGATGGAAAAGCATGATTATTGTAAGTAGCTTAGATGTTTCTTAATGTTGACCTTGTACTATGTGTATATGGTTGCACATTTCTTTGCCTGTATATTTAAGGATGTTATGTTGGTTAATGAGACAACTTTGATCGTAGCTGCTGCGTTCACATACACTTGAGCCCCGTTTCTCAAAATCTTTTCAGCATAATTTTGAATGATGGTTTTGCATAAAACTTTTGGTAGCAGTAATGGGTAACAAGTTCACCACAGAAAGTCTGGTAGCATATCATTCTATTTTTCGCAGCTGAGTCTTCGGACTTCTTATTAGAAAGTAAAATTTACTTGTGAATTCCATTTTAGATTGATGTTGAGTAGATTTCAACAAAATATTAGTTGAAAACTAAAATTTGCTGTGAACATAAATATGAAATTCTGGTGTAACACATTTATTATCATCCACACCGCAACCGCCCATTGGAATGCCCCACTAAATTGCTGCTAACTGCGAGCTCCTACTGTTAGTAACCAGATGTTGCCCCAACAGTATCAGCATGTGGTAAGTGAAGAAATTCTTGAGACTTGTTTATAATTTTTTTTAATTTTTATTGATCAAATCAATCATAAATGAACACAAAATATGTTAATTGTGAGATCTATTAACATATTTATGTGTTTATTCTTGATTCACATAATCTATATATTTGTTGTAAATTAAATTTACATAATAATTTGTTGTGAGTATTCAAAAATGAATAATTATATGAAGAACTCATCTCTTAAGAGAGAGTTTTTCATCATTAAATGTACTTTGACAATCTTGTCTCAATAATTTATTAGTTGAATTATTAATTAAAAAATTAATATGAAAATCTTAAAGTATATTTAGAAGTGGAAAGCTTCACTTAAGTTGAGCTACCTATAATATGATCCTTCAAAAATAATTCACGTTCTAGTTTCTAACCTCAAGCCTAAAGATTATCCCTGCATTCGCAAACCAAACCTGAAATTTGGTTCATGATGAAAAGAAAATCCAGTTGCACTTCAACCATGCAGAAGGTAATCGACCAGTCCTTTACTAGAGCAGCAACACTTTCTATTAACAAAAGGGTGGTTAAGAAGCTCATTGGCTGTTGCTCTCTTCCTCCAATCCTTCTCTAGACACCTGCGGATAAAATTTTGGAACTCAGGCGATGCCTTCTCTGGCATCTCCAGCTTCTCCCCAAAGCAAATTGCACACATTAAAGTTGCCCAATCTGGTTTCTGCCCTGGACCAATCAAGGGAAAATGACCCAGAAGACATTCCAACATCACCACTCCCACCGACCACACATCTCCAGCAAACCCATCTGCATTTTCACCTCCCCAACTCTCCGGATCAACTCTTTCTGGGCTCATATAGGCACATGTGCCTGCGTTGGAGTCGGATGCCTCAAATCTGCCTTCCACTACGTGACTGACTCCAAAGTCTGCAATCTTCACTTCTCCCTTGTCATTCACAAGCAAATTTGAGGGTTTGATATCTCTATGCACTATGTGCATGCCATGTAAATAGTTAAGTCCTTCCAATACACGCTTAGCCAAGACGGAGATCACCTCCTCTGGTAGTCCATGGTGTTTTCGTAACACATCATGTAATGACCCTCCTTCCATGTATTCCATCACAAAGCTAAGGTTACCTCCATCATCACCTTCACTGCAACCATTTTCAAAAACTGCATGGCACCTTACAATATAAGGGGAATCCACTCGTTTAAGAATCTCAGCCTCATGGGTAGCCTGTCGGCAGATTTCCATAGCATTCTGATTGAACCGGAGGACTTTCAAAGCGTAAAAGGATTGGTTCTTCTTGTGATGAACTTTATAGACTGTGCCACCGTTGCCATGACCAAGAACTGCCAGTTTCTCAAGGTCTGAGAGGTTCTTGATGCCTGGAGAGTCTGCATAGGAAGGTGGCAGTTGGATTTGGTGACGGAAATCATCTGCTGGAATTGGAGGTGGTGGTAAGGAAAGCCTTAGCGCTTGCCGGTGCCTCCTCTCTCTCACCAATGTCATTTACCTTCAACTTTAAAACACTGTCAGCCTAAATTACTTTGTACTACTGTGAATATAAGAATAGTAAATAAATCAATCTGGGGTTTAAGAGACACGTGCTTGACTCTCATTTCGGTGACAAGTGTTTGTGATCATTCCGATTTCCGAAATTGATGGGCAGGTGAGGTTTTGGTGGTGATTTCAGAGCTTATCAGTGGCTGTGATTGTAGTTTGTTTAAGACGTGGGTGTGCTTTTGTCCCATTTGTTACTATTTATTTATTTTTTGAATTATCTTGCCATTTATAGCTAAAACCTCCAATTTCATGGCTTCATTATACACGTGTATCTACTGCGGTCTATAATGAATTTCTGGGCATACAACATTGTAACACGGCCCGATATAAATCGGAAACCCAATATTCATTTATTCAGATCGCTGTCCCAAATGAAGGCAAAATCATATAAATAATGTTATTGGTCTTATTACTTTTTTATATTATTTTTATACTTTTTTTATATATATTATTTTATTATTACTTATACTCTATCATTATTATTTTATAATATATTAATAATTAAATATAAAAAAATATACATAAAATAACATTGTTGAATCATATAACAAGCCGTTTTCGCTTAACAAACAAAAGATAAGCCATGTTTTGTTTATAAAGAGTCCGGTAACCATTGCCATTCATTGTTTCTACCTATCTCGTTCTTGTTCATCAAACAAATCTTCCAAACAAAAGGAATCAAGGTGAATCTCATACGCCTTCAGCTATTTTTACCAATGTTTTTTCTTTTTGTTTTTTTCCCTTCTCACCCAAGAAACTTGAGGAGTGGGAAAAAATTTGAAACTAGTTTATAGATACCCTACTACTTCATAAGGATCCCATGACATGATTGCGAAGCCCCAACGCTGACCCAAACAATAGAAAATTGTTTCAAGAATCTTAATATATTGTCATATGGTATCTTGACGCTATGATACATTCAAAATGGAGTGTTTAGTATATTAATATCCCAAGTAGACCATGAGATATACTCAACTTAATTGTTATCTTAAATCCCTTTTTAATTTTATTAACTTTTATAAGATACTAATTATATATTTTTTAACAACTTTTAATAGTTATATTAATCATAAAAATATTAAATATTATAATATTTTATACTTTGGTATCATATACTAAAATATCCAAGATAATAAAAAATAAAAAATATATGTGTATCAAAAGACTCCCGGATTAAAAAGATCGAGGCATGAACTTGTAATCTGTAGCTCATTGCCCTCAAATCTGCTGCATAAAACTGAGGAACTCACAACATATGCCAAAACACAGCAAAGAAAAATTCAGCAACAATGGGGAAATTTATCATATCCCGACCAAATTACTAACAATCCCCAGAATTCTGATACACAGCAGGGTTACGTAGAGAACCGGGGGAAAAAATCAGCCTATTGTACTTTAAATACCACAATACTGAGAACCCCTGCCCCACCAGCAACCCCTCTAGTTTTTGAAATTCAGACTCCGCTGAAACAGATTTTTGAATGAAATAAAACATGAATTTCTAAGAGGCTTCAGAAAACAAGGTGGCCAAGAGTTTATGACGGAAGGCCTAGGATATATTAGAGTGAGAATTCCAGAGACAGCTTGCATTAGTAACAGTTGTTCCATCAAAACAAAGACGGATTCTACCCAGAGAAGACATGAACTACTACTAGTACAAATAATCATAGGCCAAACTTATAGCATCGAACACTACCATGAGCTCATAACTTAGATTCAGTATGAAGTCAACAGAAATATAAATGTAATTTCTTTTTGGTACATAACAGCACAAAGGAAAAAACTTAAAACCACCTACAAACTATCCAAGTCCCTCACCACTAGAAATGTAAGTTTAAACAACAGAAAATTTGATTTGGGTCTCATATGCACAAACCAGACCCAAAAAGACCAAAGGAAAAGCATCAGTTACTTTTCCATTGAGCAAGTGGAGCTGTGATTATAATTTAGACATCACTTGTGTATTTTGTTTGGGCCAGGGGTTACCTTGAACAGCATGAAAAATTAATGTACATTTCATAGAGACATTCAAACTCTTTTAGCATCAGAAGAAAGAAGACCCATCTGCTCTGTAAGTTGGTTCATATGTTGAGCTTTATCCCATCCATTTTCCATTGGCTGCACCTCATTCCCCTTGGACACTTCAGCAGCATCGGTCTCAATATCCTCTGGCAGTGGACATTGCAAAAAGTCGTCCCAAAAAGAAGAATTGCGAAACAAGTCGTCAATGTCTGTATCAGGTGAAATACTACCAATATCAATGGGCAATGACCCATTTACATCCAATGAGGTAGGATCCATATATCCCTCATTGCCTATCTCAGCTCCCATATAATTTTCTTCAGGAGTATCAAGAATACTTCCTGTTACTATCTCTGGTATTGAAGAGAGCTCAGGCATTATGACATCTACCTCAGGATCAGGGATAGAAGGTGCCTCAGATCCCCCAACCAACAAATTTACATCTGGGTATTGAGTTGTAACTTTTTCAGAACCTGCAGATTGTGAAGATTGTATTTCAGATTTGCCTGCTGAGGGGGCATGCCCTGAAGTCCCTGACGCAGCTGAAATGCGAGAAGCCTGACCTGAAGTTGGTGGGACCTCTTGAAGTGTTACTCCACAACTGTGGCTTGAAGAGCTGCCACTGTCCATTGCATTGGATGATGATGAGCCATCACCAATCAAGTGGTTATCAGAGTTATTACTAAGATATTCGAGTCGAGAAGTTTCCAATTTCATGATCTGCCTTGGCACTGCTTTTGCCGCTTTGTTCATCAAAGGTTGATACTTAACAATTTGTCCATCAGGAGCAGCAGCACGCTCTGTTTCAGTTTCCTGCTTGAACCGCCGTTTTTTGTTGGCTTCAGTTAGGCACCTATTGTTCTCATTTTGCTGTTGCACAAACTGAGACAAGAAGCCAGGGTTCTGGACAGCCTTTGCAAGGAATGACATCATTTGTTGCTGTCGTTGTTCCATTCCCTGAAGGCGCTGAACCATTGCTTGCATCTGGTTATCAGTGGCTTGTTGCTGCTGTCTCAACCTCACAAGCTCCTGCATGAGAACGTTCTTATCTCTTTTAAGCCTCTCAACCTCTTCCTCAAGCCCAAACTTCCCAACCTCTACACATGCCCCTACAGATGAACTTTGTCCATGTGATTGTTGTGCCTGTTGATGACTATGACCATGGGCAGGTTTTCTCCGGGTTATACTCTTAAGCAAGTGCTTTTGACCCCTCAAAAAGCCCTCATTTGCAAACTCCCAGCGATCTGGATCAACCTTCCTAAAACCCTGTTTAATGATGATGACATTAGAAAGGAAAAAGAGACATGAAGGAGGTCAATTGCATCCTCAACAAAAATGCAAAACTTCTGAGCCAGTATATACAAACATTATAGTAGATAATAAACAAAATGGACAGATAGAATGAAAAAAAGACCACATACTGCTATGGTGCAACAATATAGCTCAAGGGTGCATGAAGGTCTAGCTATCAAAACAAATTTATTCATCTAACTCAAATCATGTCCATCTGGAGCTGCCCCACAAGAGAAACTGGAATCAAGTCGAAATGCAATTTGTAATATTACACAACACAAGCCAAAAAGACCCAAATAAATAGTGGATAGTGCTATTTAAATTTTTACAAAAACTGCCATCAGCTTAATCACAAGTAATAATATGAAAGCTATACCAGAAAGGGGCAAAAGTTCAAACATTTATGAACAAACTCAAAACACGTCAGCTTTGTAAGTTGTAACCTGAGTAATGAAATTTTGCATCTCATCTCCAAATGAAAAACTTGAAAAGTTTATATTTTTAATCATCAACAAGATGCCCCATGGCCAAGCAGATCAACCACATCTCTTAGCCACAGAGCTTAAACTCATGACGACAATTGAGAATACAATGTCACAGACACAAACGCCACATAAAGAATCTACACCAGCATTACAACTGAACTTGCTCCTTACTCAGGCAAACATATGAATAAAAAGAGTCATATCCAAAAGCTGAGCCTTGGGACAAACTGAGACATAGAACTTATTGTTTATTGAAAACTTATTTAAAGTGCAACTGATTTCTCTGATACCAAGGTATGGAACTCACACATAAATAAGCTAAGGCTTTTCAAGCATTCCGCCAGAAATTAAATCCATAACAAAGTTCATTTCCAGGCAGAAAATTATCCACGTTATAACATCTAGTTCATACAGTGAGAACATAGATTAAGTGGGTAATATAAATTCAAAAGTCATCTTCAGAAGAGGAAGTAAACTCATGAATAGAATTGATATTGCCACTCAAAAGAATGTTTGGAAAATTGCAGTAGAATGCTGATTGGGTGGCAAATAAATCCTTCAACGATCTAATAACAAAACAAGCTAACAACTAGCTAGAATTGATTCACTCAAAAGACAGCACTTAACACACCACGAAGACCCAGTGTTTGGATACTAATTGTTATGCTTTTTCAGCTTGGAAACTCTGTAGCCAAAACACATAATGCTATTAATTCCTCTAGTTCTGAGGAAAGTATTAGGTTATCCCAGAGAATAGAATGGCTTTATGTTACATAAAGAATGCAGTCCAGTGCCACTAAGGCAGTTGATCTATTCCACAACATTAACTACCATCTTCCTCCATGCAGTCAATGATCCACAGAGCTGCCTATGTCATTTCTTACAAACCCTAGGCCATGCGTCTCCACTAACTAGAAAAACAACTATTTAACTTAAATCAAATTAATCTTCCTATTAAAAAGTTTAAAACTTACATAATACTGAGAAATGCTCCCTCACATAAATAGTGTCTCACAATGTCTCAAAAGTGTTTATGTAATGGGAGCATTTCTTAAAAAATAATGTTGATGGGGGACCCACTTGAAATGTCCCCCTCAGATGAACACTTTTGTGAGACACCGTTTATGTGAGGGGAGCATTTCTCCATAAAACTGATCCTAGTGATAGCAGAAATATATTCAATCATTTATGCTTCATAGAATATAATTAACTTCACGTTCCAACTCCATGTCACTCTTCACAAACAAATAGGCACATGCCCAAACCCTTACTTCAATTAGGTTTATATAATATGTGCAAAGGCCATTTAAAATATAGTACAGGAATAAACTTGTAATAAAGTAACTTTTAAACCTGATAATTGCTTTCTTTGTCAAATTTCCCTCATCCGATCCATCTGGTTGCTGAGAAAATGCAGGAGGAATAGATGTCAAATTTAGATCTCACAGGCTATTTTGATATATAGAAGCAAAATAACGCATCCTGTCCCAGCTCTTTGACTTAGTTGAAGGTTGAAGCAAATACCTAATTCATTGGTTGAGGCCAATATCTACTTTATCTGGAACTGAACCAGGACGACAAAAGAAAAAAAGGATTGGGGCAACACCCAGAGACGAAAAGGACAATAATAAAAGTTGTTTCACCTCACTCCTCAGTATCGTAGCAAATCGATTGTTTTAGTTAAAATCCTATTTTGTTGCCAAGTACCCATTGTACGGCAGACTTTGAAAGTCAAACAAATACACAGCCACACTCATCTCAACTAACTTATGAAATTATGAATTATACTTCATCACATCAACACAAAACATTCAAATCAAATAACTATTTACTTTCAACTATTCCCATCACCAATAGAGGTTATTCTGATATTAACCATTTACAGGAACTATTGCTGTACATCTAAAACATCGCCAATTCTAACTTCCAGTGGTCACCAGCGCAAAAGCAGCACTGATATAGAAAAACCCATTGTCATCTTATCACTAATCAATAAAAACCCAACATAAATAACGGGAGAACAAAACGTGAGCTAAAAGTTAAAGAAGAGAAAGAAAGCCCCATACATATGTGTTCAACTGCCTAACAAAGCTGGAGAAGTTACTGTGCTTGAAGTACTTAGGCAAAAGGTCCCTGGCAAACTCCGGTGGGTTCCAAACCACAAAGCTATTGTTGGTTGCGCTCCAGGACACGATCGCATCACTGGACGGGTCATCCACCATGTCATATGTCTTACTAAGAAACGGCGGCGGCGAGTTGGCATTAGGAATCGGCGCTGGCGCCGGCGCCGTGGCTGGCGTCTGGGCACCGCCGCTGGAACCGCTGTTACTAACTCCGTCCATATAAAAAATTTACCAAAAAAAAATGATAACTCTATAAGGTTTTGAAATGGACGCAATGCGTGCCATTGGTTCCAAACTTAAACCCTAGCCTAAGGGAGAGAGAGTTCAGAGAAGTGTCAGATTTTAAGATAGAAAGAGAAATTTGAAGAGACAGATGGAGATAGATCGAGGGATGGCAAGATTTTACAGATAGACAACAAATGGTTTTTTACGGACGAGGAAAGAAGATGATGAGTTTATAGGCCAGAGGCGACGGACGGTGGAAATGAGCACTGACTCGAGTTTTTTTAAGGTTACTGTCTACTCATGAGTATGATATTAGGGTACGCTTTTAATTTTTTTTTAATTTTAATTTTATCTTAATAAATAATTTTAAATAATAAAAAATTTTACTTTTTACTTTTTAATTAATTTTTAAATATTTGTGTTATAAAATTTTTTGTTTTGTTTTTTATTTTTATTAAATTTGTTAAATTCTTTTAAGTTATTTTTTAAAATAAAAATTAAAAAACTAAAAACTTATTTATAAATATTTATTTTGATGAGGATAATAAACCTCTTTTTTAAATGATAATTTCTAAATAA
>JASKGM010071953.1:0-15939 GCA_034509205.1 Ceratonia siliqua
AGAAAAATGGAAAAAGAAATAACTAGACTTGCCTTACCAAGTAAGTGCCTACGTACCCCGAAAGGGATCAAGGTCAATGTAGTTCGAAATGATTTGATAAATAGATTAGGTGAGATGTATGGTCTCAGACCTGAGAATATTAGGACATTAGGGGAACATGAAATTCCACTTAAAGCCTGAAAAATGAATTAGGACATTGGAAAGAATATACCTCCACTAAATGCCCCAGAAAATGAAGACTTTGGGAACAGTAAAATTCCACTGAAAGTATGAGAAAATGGATAATTGAGACTTCGGGA
Organism: Ceratonia siliqua; assembly: GCA_034509205.1. NCBI lineage: Eukaryota > Viridiplantae > Streptophyta > Magnoliopsida > Fabales > Fabaceae > Ceratonia > Ceratonia siliqua. The sequence continues at coordinate 300 of JASKGM010071953.1, forward strand.
AAGATGTACTTTCACTGAAAGCCTGTGAGATTTAGGACACTAGGGAGTATATTACTTCACTTAGTGCCATGAAGATTGAAAATTGGAGAAGTTTAGACTTCCACTAAAAGTCCCGTGAAAACGAGGAGAAAATTTATCATTATTAGTCAAATTTTAATTTACCCACTTTTAGAAGAATGAAATTTTCTCCAAAATAGGACTCTTTAAAGCATAAGGGTTAAAAAGAAATCATCAAAATATTGGGGCTAAAACACAATTTATACGAATGGTGTAACAAAAATATAATTAGTGTGAATAACAGGACCAAGATATAATTCATATAAACAATTGGAAAATGCGATTTATGAAAGTAATTGGGCGATAAAAAGATTTGAAAGAAATGGGCCAAAATGTGACTTTTAGGAAATTTAGAGGGGCTAAAATGTAATTCTTGAAAATATGGGGTCAAAATATATTCTTAAAAGTATAGGGACTAAAGCATAATTCCTTTTAAAAGTATAGGGTTTAAATAGAATTTTCAAAAGCATCAGAACTAAAATACCATTTTGAAAATGTTAAAGATAGAAGAATGTCATTGAAGGTATTTGAATTAAATCTCATTATTTACAAGGGTACTAAATTTGCTTGGATTCTATTATTAAAAATGTTTGATTGGGCCATGAAGCCACTTTAAAATCATTGGGCCTTGAACCCTTTAAATTAATTTGAATCCCTAAAAAAACAAAATTATAACCAATTGGGTTTTCGGAGATTACAAAAAATAAAATAAACAAAATAAAATAAATAACAAAGAAGAATGAAATAAAATAAGTAAAATAATAAAAAAATAATAGCAATAAGGTGCCTTACTTTAACCAAGTTGCAAAGATATGGAAGATATTGAAAGAATGACCATAGCTTTGAGGTCTCACACAAATCATGCACTAGATTAATACCACACTATCAAAGCTCTTTTGCTATGGCTGCCCTATATCAATTTTAGCCCAAAATATATATTCCTTTGTTATTTCAACCTAGTTTAAAAGTATGCTAGTAGCCCATCCTCTAAGAATAAAACTATCATGACAGTAAAACACTAAAGCCAACCCAATAGAACTAGGCAAGTGCAAGACTCCAAAACTGATGCCTTTAAGTAAAGACCAAATGTATTTCTAGCATTCATACCATTAAGAACCAGAACTAATTATGCCTCCCAAAATCAACACCTTTAAATAATCCAATCGGCTAACAGAATCAATACACTAGCAACCAATTAATAAAGGCATGATAGATTAGCTCAGAGACAACCGCATGATAAAAATATCATAGGGATAACCATCTAACATCACATTTTAGTTTGGAAGAAACATTAAGCAGAATTAATTTCACACAAGCAGGGGATGTTGGAAAAATTAATACCAAAGTAAAACCATCAAACTGATCATGCCAGAATCAATTTTAAGTAAGTAGGGAATACCAACTAATGCCCTCAAGTATCCAAACATGTTTCCAGAGTTCATATCATTTAAGAATAGGCCCAATTATGTTTCCCAGAATTACATTATTTAAACAGCCTTATGTATCAAAGAATCAATACACCAGAGATCAATCACCAATTAATCAGAATTAACTTACACAAAATGAGCATAATAGGTTAAACTCAGAGTTGGCTACCCCACAAACAAACAGAACAGTGCATAATTGATTAATGCTACCAAAGTCAGCATCAAGCCAAGGTAAGGTTAAACCAAGTATAATGACACATAGAAACCCACAATACAGAATAGGTTGGACAGATAAAATACCTAAATCAACATTGCGCTTTTAACCAGAACAAACTTTGAAAACACAAATTAAATTCTGTTAACATAAAGAGTACATGTGCATCCATACTATATTTTAATTCAACCCATCAATCGAAATGCAACTTGCTGAGATCAAAATTTGAATCCCATATGAACAATCAAGATAAAGTCAGAATAAAAATCCAGACTTAATTTTCTAATTTAAACTTCTTACTAGCAAAAGCATGGGATCAATCAAGAAGCAACAATCCCAACTAAATCAGAGTGACCAGTGAACCTAACCTTGGAGCTAAACCAAAATTAAATCCCCACAAACAAAATGAGTTATAGCATTCTTTTTCATCCAGAAAAATAAACAGAACAAAAAATATACAGATATATATAAGAACCTTTTAGAAATCCACTAGATTCAATCTCGGTTTATCCTTCTTCTTACTGTTCCAATGCTCCTAACTACGTCAGTAACCTTCTGCAACTGAGGCTTCCCAAAAGAATTCATTCCTTCCCTCTATCTGATCTCCTCTCTCGCTAATGCTCTCGGTGTGTTTTTCAGCTCTTTCTTTGTCTCAGATGCTCTTCTTCTTTCTGTTGGTTAGTGTCTGTTGGGTCACTCTTGGGTGATTTCCTTACTCTCTATTGGATCTTTTGTTGGTGTCTTTGTCGATTCTCTGGAGCTCTTTTTATAGCTGAGGATCAGAGCCTAATTCCTGGAATCATGGCGTGATTCGGAGTAAATCAATAAACTCACTGGTTTGATTTCCGGTTTGATGGTGAATGAGAGACGTTCGCTGGTGATTGAAGGGACGACAGTGGGGCAACATAGGTAAAATGGGCTAGTGTCGCAGCGTAAAATAGACAGAAGACGGAGCAAAGGTGAGGCGCAAAGAAATAGGTGCATGGGGGGAAGACGAGCTGAAATTAAGGATTTAGGGATTTGGGGGATTCGGGTTAGGCCGTTCAGGTGGTTCTTGGTTTGGGGCTCTGGTTGGAGTTGGGCTAAATGGTTTGGGCCGTGTTCTTTTTTTTAGTACGGTGGGCTGAAGGTTTTTTTTGGCACAGTGGGCTGAGGGTTTTCTTTTTATTTTTTAATTATTTTTTTATTATTTATTATTTTTTTTTGTATTTATTTTTTTGTTATATTTTCTGATGCTTGGACAAAATCAAGTGTTTACACCTATCATGCTCTTATAATTAGACTGATCAACATTATTGCTAGTGGATTCATGTCTTAGGTTCACACTGGTGCTTATGGGTGTCCTTGTGTACTTCTTACTATCTAGACCAAACCTTTTGACTAAATCTTTGGTATATTTAGTTTGGGATATGAATATCCCATTTTCACAATGTTTAACCTATAGGCCTAGAAAATAGTTCAATTCACTAACCATGCTCATCTCAAACTCTTTCTTCATACTTTCAACAAATTCAAAGGCAAGTGAATCAACCAGAGAACCAAACACAATGTCATCCACATAAACTTAGGCTATAATGAAATTTCTTTCAGCATTCTTTATAAACAATGTGTGATCAACTCCACCTCTTCAGAAACCATTCTCAAGGAGGTAAGCAGTCAATGATCACTACATAATTGAGTAATATAATTAAGACTCCAAGCATATATTTGAGCTGTGTTTTATCACATTTGGGGCATATTAATTAGATTTATTTATTTATTTTCAAGGTAGATGAGTTGGAAGTAATGCAAAAGGAAAAAGGGAAAATTCTGAGCTAAAAGTCAAAAAGCACAGTGCTGCAGCGCTAAGGGATGAAACTGCAAAAAGTTATTTGCAATTTTATAACTATGCAAATGCAAGTGTACACTATCATGACAAGTAATATAGAGTAAATGAGTTATTGTTCTCATGAAGAACTATTACTAATTTGTTAACTACTAATTTTTATCTCTCCCAATTTTAATCAAACCAATAATCATAGAAGTTTAACTAATTAACTAATTAAAGTAGTTTTAAATCTAAATGCCAAATAACTCAAAGATGTAAGATTATAATTCTGAAAAGCCTAAGACTACAAATTTTCCCTACACTTCACCAATCTCAATTCTTTCCTCAATAAAGTCAATTAATTATATTAATTGCTAGTCAGGCTTCTTAATCTCCATTTATCTCTTCCAAGATTAAGTGGAGTTACCCTCTAATTATAATCACCTTATATCTTTTGAGCAATCTCTAATCAAGTGGTTCATTAAGTTCAAATCCCTATTTAACGATTGTATGTATTGCATAGGTATATTCCCATCTTATACAATCTCATCGCTTCCGTTAAATGATCACACATATCTTAATTTATGAAAAAAACCCCAAATCCCTTTTCCAAAACACTTAGGGCTCCCTAAATTAACCTATGGCCAGTAGATTAAATGCATGAAAACAGAAAAGAGGAAGTAATTGATAGCAAAAACAAAACTTTATTGAGAATCAAAGTAAAACTATATCACGTAGGAATTTGTTATCCTAGAATAAAATATCTACTCCATCACTGGAGTTGTCACTCACATATTCAGAAGGAACAAATACATTAGAATCAAGAAGGAAAGAGATGATAAAAACAAAAGAATAAACACTATAGAGTCTTCGTTCTTATCTTCTTCACTTCTGCAATTCTAGAATTCCTTCATTATTCTCTTCTTGCACGCTTCAGAATAAAGCATTTCTATCTCAAAGTCAAAAGGTACGTCTTTGGTTAATTTTTAACCCATTTCAGTGACTCGGCAATCTCGACACCATGGCTCTGTGTCTCAGATCCTAAAATTTAGCCGGAGCATCACGGCTCTACAATATGAGCATCGTGGCGCTGAGTCTTTTGACTTGTGTGTTTTTTTTCTTTTTCAGTACCACAACTTTAGTTGATGGGTGCCATGGCACCGTGCTCTCGGACTTGGCTCTCAAATGTTTTTGAAATATTTTTTGACGCTATAACTTCATCCCTTAGCAATGTAGCACTGTGCTTTCTGACTTTTTGCTCATAATTTCCCATTTTTCCTTTTGCACTACTTCCAACTCATTTACCTTAAAATAATAAAGAAAAATCCAATTAATATGCCCTAAATGTGATAAAACACAGCTTAAATATATGCTTGGAGTCTTAATTATATTACTCAATTATGCAGTTATCAAATACCCCCAAACTTAGCTTTTGTTTGTCCTAGAGCAAAACAAGAAGATAATTCATAAATTATAAATTTCAATTCAGGACAAGTTACTTCTCAAAGAAATTTATCATCCTTACAATCTCAACACTCTACCTGTTTCCTAAGTCAAGGAAGGATTGAACTGTGGTTAGTGCAAAATATACATATGTTTTTATTCCTTTTACATAATGTTTTTTAATGTGTTTTAAGCTTATTAAAAGTTATTTTATGGGTTTGGCATGCCTAAGAGACTTTGTAAATTAATTACTAAAAGATAAGAAATTATGCATTTTGTTTCTGACCCTTGTTACTTGTTTCAAGTTGTTCACTAAATTAGAGTTCCATATTGGAAATGTGGGATTCATCAAAGTTGAAGTACACATATCAAGCTTTCCTAAAAGGCATTATAAGCAAAAATTTGAGTTCATTTGGGCCTCTAAATGGAGTTGTAAAATTAGGTCTAAATCTTATTTGTGGTAGGATTTTCTGTTTGCACACCCTAAATTCAAATGCGTATATCTTGGATTTCAAATATTGAAATCAAGTGATTAAAAATCCCAAATTCATCTACACAGCCAAGGCTACAATTGTTATGAAGGGCTTAAGGTAAAAAGAAATCAATTTCGATACAGAAACGTTGATGCAATCTGGAGGGCGAATTTTGTTTCCGAATCTGGTGGGAATTTGACCGAATTGGGAGTCCCATTGTAAAGAAGAAATCTGATGAGATTGGAGAGATTTTCTCTACAACATCAAATCCCCTAATTTTTAGCCTAATATCTTATCATTAAGGATACTCTTTTAGGTTAAAAACAAATGAGGGATTCGGCTACAAGGGTCTTGTCTGAACTCTTGGAAATTCTTGGAGGATGAGCAACTAATTCTTTTCAATTCAAGGAAAATAGAATCCATCTCCATTTTTGGTTGTGAGAAGTAACGCTTACCATTGTAATTCTTTCACATTTAAGTACTTATTCATCCTTGTTTTATATTCATGCTACTGATTTTCTATTCATGCTAGTTGAATTGGTTTGAGATGGCATATATGCTTTCTAGTTTTTTTCAATCCGTAGTTATTGCTAGAGACAAGAATAAGAAGCAAATGAATTAATTTGATTGCTTCATCCTTTACTTTAATTCATTAGGGAGGAGTAAGTCAAGTAAAATTGTTCAAGCTTTTGAACGGTTGCTTGGAATAAAATTTACAATCTTTACTCCTACGACTACTACCAAGTGAATGAAAATTGCGTTTCAATATTGAATATCCTTGATGATAAGGAATTGATTAGAGGCTTTGTCTAATGAATCTACTGTTAATGTTCTTGATTACACTTAGCTTTAAGAGAAATCAAGTTTATTTGCTTGAATTGAAAGGATATTTATTTGACTTCTATGATCAACCGATTTATAGGAATGGTTGTATAATCCCTTGAACTGAGTCAACGGAATATTTATTTAACTTTTTAATCTTCAGAATTTTGCTACTTTAATTTTTGATTCAAACCCTCCCTTATTGTTTACTTTGGTATCTTGTAAGAGAATTTAGCAAAAATTTCCCTTGGGTTTGACCTGGTTTTCACAAGCATACTACAAAAATTTTCTTTTGTGATAATAAAGTCAGAAATAATTCTTGGAGGTTCTGACGACTGACTAAACTGCTATAGGGTAATATTATTCGGTTTCACTTTAGTCAAACCTAAATTTTTGTAGGTAGACAATGGTATCAGATTTATACTTACCCCCAAGTCACACAGTGCCCTGCAAAAGAATTTGTCAACAATAATGCATGGTATTATAAAGCTTCCTGTGTCCTTAAGCTCTGATGGTAATTTCTTCTGAAGAACGACACTACATTCTTCTGTAAGAGCTACTTTCTCAAACTCTTCCAGTTTCCACTTGTGAGACAGTATGTCCTTCATAAACTTCACATAAATAGGCACTTGTGCCAATTCGTCAGCAAAAAGGATGTTGATGTGCAACTTCTTAAATATATCTACAAATATGGAAAACTAAGCATTTGTTTTCTTCTCCTGAATCCTTTAAGGGAATTCTTCTATAAGGGCTACTTTCTCAAACTCTTCCAGTTTCCACTTGTTAGACAGTATGTCATTCATAAACTTCACATAAATAGGCATCTGTGCCAATTTGTCAGCAAAAGGAATGTTGACGTGCAACTTCTTAAATATATCTGCAAATTTGGCAAACTGAGCATCTGTTTTCTTCTCCTGAGTCCTTTAAGGGAAAGGTGGTGGTAGTGGTGGGTCAACTATAATCTTCTCTTCAGATTCAATTTTAAGCCCACTGTTACTCTTTCGATTCTCACTCACTTCCAATTCAGTATCCTTCTCTCTATATTTTTGAGTTGATGCTGACTTTCTTTCTACCTCAGGTAGGACCTTACCAGTCCTTAATGTCTTAGCTTTCCACTGTTCATTGGGGTCATTCCTAGGATTTATCTCTATATTACTAGGCAATGTACCCTATGGTCTGTTGCTTAAGTTAACAGCCAACTGTCCCAGTTGAAGTTTCAGATGGATGTTATGGTTTCCTGGAGCTAAGTTCTAGTTTCGGTCATAAATTAACTAGCGTTATTAGCCAATTGCATCATTGCTTCCTCCAAGAAAAATTTATTCTCTTGATCAGGGGCTTATGATACTGTTTAAGGCTGAAAACCTAGTGGATGGTTTAGCTTCATGCCCCACAGTGCTTCTTGATTATTACCCCATGAGAAGTTTAGGTGGTTCCTTCATCCCAGATTATAGTTACTCGAGTAGGGGTTGTTCTATTATCGGTTGACTATACCGACTCAGTATTCATACTGCACTACTCATAGGAATGGTTGCCCCGATATAACTCAGATAACTAGAGGATTCTGCCCTGTCTAACCCACCAAACTGTCTATTTTCTTGGTTAATGTAGCAACTTGAGCTGCTAGGGCTGTATTGGTGTCAACATCATGAATGCCCGCTATCTTCTTAGTCATAGACCTTTTAGTATGCCATTGGTAGTTATTTGCAGCCATTCCTTCCAATAAGACATATGCTTCATTCACTGATTTGGTTAAAAGGGCACCACCTACTGTGGAATCTATGTTGAATCTCAAGTAACTATTCAGCTCATTGTAGAATATTTCTATATGTAGCTACTTTTGCATACCATGATTTGGGCATTTCTTTAAAAAGCTTTTGAATCTTTCCCAAGCCTCATATAAAGTTTCCTAATCCAACTGCTCGAACGAGGTGATCTCATTCCTTAATTTGGCTCTCCTAGCCGGTGGGAAATATTTGGTTAAGAACTTTTGGGCTAAAACTTTCCACGTGGTAATAGAGTCAACTGGTAGGGAGTTTAACCAATCTTTTTCTTTATCACATAGTGAGAATGGGAAAAGCATCAGTTTGATGGTTTTAGTAGAGACTCTATTATTTTTTAAGGTGTCACAAATATCTAGAAAGGTTTTAATATGTTTATGTGGATCCTCATATGCTAAACCTACAAATTGCAGTGATGTTTAAAGCATTTGGATAATAGCTGGCGTGATCTCAAAATTATTAGCATTAATGGGCGGTTGGATAATACTCGACTAAGTTTCATCTAACTGTGGTAATGCGAAATCTTGGATAGCCCTATCCTCTTCTAGTACTAGTTCCAATACAATTTGTGGATTCCTTGCCATTGCCTGAACTCTTTCTTTTTTGTTCCTTCTGCAAGTTCTTTCAATTTTTGGATCAAACAAGAGAGTGTCCTTGCTCGTTGCACTACGCATGCAACAATTTAAAGTACCTAAAAAATAAAAGAAGAGCTTGAGTAAGAATTAAGAAGTTAATTTTAGTATTAAAAAAAATAGTAAAATAGTTTCCTGGCAACAGCACTAAAAACTTATTTGTGATTTCATAACTATGCAAACGCAAGTGTACGCTATAGTAACAAGTAATATAGAGTGAATGAATTATTGTTCTAATGAAGAATCGTTACTAATTTGTTAACTACTAACTTTTATCTTTCCCAATATTAATCAAACCAATAATCACAGAAGTTTAACTGATTAACAAATTAAAGTAGTTTTAAATTTAAATACCAAATAACTCAAAGATGTAAGATTATAATTTTGAAATCCTAGGGCTATAAATTTCTCCCACACTTCACCAATCTCAATTCTCTCCTCAATAAAGTCAATTAATTAGATTAATTACCAGTCAGGCTTCTTAATTCTCCATTGATCTCTTCCAATATTAAGTGAAGTCACCCCCTAATTATAATCAGCCTATATCCTATGAGCAATCTCTAATCAAGTTGTTTATTAAGTTCAAATCCCTATTTAACGACTGTATGTGTTGCATAGGTTTATTCCCATCCTATAAAATCTCACTGCTTTCACTAAATGATCACACGTCCCTCCATTCATGGCAAATCCTTAAATCCCTTTTGCAAAACACTTAGGGCTCCCTAAATTAACCTATGGCCAGTAGATTAAATGCATGAAAATAGAAAAGATGAAGTAGTTGACAGCAAAAACAAAACTTTATTGAGAATCAAAGCAAAACTATATCACATGTAGGTTTAATTTGTAATCCTAGAATAAAATATCTACTCCATCACTGGAGTTGTCACACATATATTCAAAAAAATCAAATACATCAGAATCAAGAAAGAAAGAGATGATAAAAAGTAAAGAATAAAAACTATGGAGTCTTCGTTCTTATCTTCTTCACTTCTCCAGCTCCAGAATTTCTCCGTTATTCTCTTGTTGATGCCTTAGAACAAAGCTTTGCTGTCTCAAAGTCAAAAGGTACATCTTTGGTTAATTTTCAGCTTATTTAAATGACTCAGCAATCTCAATACCATGGCTCTATGTCTCAGCGCTGCGGCTCGGGCGTTGGAAATCTCATATCCTAAAATTTTACTAGAGCATCGTGGCTTTTGGTTATAGTGGTTGTGGCACTGAGTCCTCTAACTTGTGTGTTTATTTTTTTCTTTTTGGGCGCTACAGCACTAGTTGATGGGTGCCACGGCGCCGTGTTCTCTGACTTGGCTCTAAAATTTTTTTGAAATATTTTTTGACACTACAACTTCATCCTTCAGTGATGTAGCACTGTACTTTCTAACTTTTAGCTCATCAAAGTTTATGCCCTCTACTTGTGTGTACCCTTAGGTAACCAACCTACCCTTATTTCTAGTTATTGTACGATTCTTATAAGTTTTATTTTTAAAAATCCATTTAGTACCAATCACATTATAATCATTCGGCACAGGCACTAGATACCACATAGTTCCTAGCAAACTGGTTCATTCTTCATGCATGACATTTACCCAATTAGCTTCTTGAAGGGTCTTTTCCACCTTTTTGGGTCTAATCTGAGACACATAGCTAGTGTAGGCTATTTGGTTTAGCACTCTCCTACACAATCTCTTCCCTTCATTGAGATCACCAATGACATTCTCTTTGGGATGATTTAATTTAACTCTAGAGGAAGGTTCTAACTCAGGGGTATCCTCAACAAGTGTTATCTTTAGACTCAGCAAATGAGTCTTCAAGAGGTACATATGCTTCTAGCAATTCCTGTGTTATCCCCTTCATAATGAGACTTAACTGGATTATCATATATTACCATATTTATAGACTTCATGACAGTATGGGTTCTATGATTGAACACTCTATATGCCCTACTATTTCTGGAGTATCCTAGGAATATCCCTTCATCACTTTTGACATTAAACTTAGCTAGATTTCCCCTATCTCTCAAGATAAAGCATTTATTGCCAAACACTCTAAAGTACTTGACTGTAGGTTTCTTCCTTTTTCACATCTCATAGGGTTCTACTAGTTCATAGTCTAAGGTAGACATGGTTGACTATGTGACAAGCTATACTAATAGCTTCTACCCAAAATTGCAAGGCTAGGCTCTTGTTGTGAAGCATTAGATGAGCCATTTTTTGAAAGACCCTATTCTTTCTCTCTACCACTCCATTTTGTTGTGGAGTTATGGGTGTAGAGAACTCTTGACTTATGTCCTCATCACTGCAAAAGTTCTTAAAGCTAGCATTCTCAACTTTCCTACCATGGTCACTCCTAATTCTAGCTATGGTATACTTTTTTTCGTCATGAAGTGTCTTGAAAATAAATTTAGCAAGGTCAAAGGGTTTCGACTTGTTCTTAAGAAACTCTACCTATGCAAATCTGGTGTAGTCATTGACTATCACTATAATATACTTCTTACCTCCTAGACTTTCAGTTCCTGATAAACCCATAAGGTTCATATGTAGTAACTATAGGGGTCGTCAGGTAAGTAGCTCATTTGTCCCATGGTGACTAGATCTAGTTTGTTTACCTAGTTGGCATGGGCCATACACAATATATTTAACATGTTCAAGGACAGGGAACCTAAAACTATCTCTTTCTTAGATACTATGGACAAATCCTTATAGTTGATATGGCTAAATCTTTGATACTAAAGATTGATGGGATAAACTTTTACCCTATTACAAATCACATTAGGGTTTATTTTAATGCCATGGTAGTTATTCGCAGTTCTAAGACAAGTCAACACACATTCATTAACAGAATTAAGGACAGTGCACATGTTTTTCACATATAAAACATCATGCAAGTTGGGTAAGCCTTTTAATTCAATGTTACCCTTTCCAAGTATAAAGGCTTTCCCACTATCACTAAAAGTCATAGACTCAGCATCATAATTTTCATAAGTAGAAAACAGGGATTTATCACCACACATATGTGTGGAACAACCACTATCCAAATACCACATTAGATCATTTATAGCTTTAAAGGCAACATACACAATAAGACAAATGTTTTCACTCATTCTTCTCTAGACATGTCTATTAACCAATGATGCTCTAGATCTAGAACTGTTGACCTTAGACAATTATAGGAAAGTTCTATTAATAATTTTATTTTGATGAGCTAACTTATAAATTTGTCTAGTCAGATTCCAATATTTATTCCTAGGGTGTATCTAATTATTGATCTTCTTGGAATATCCTAGTTTAAGGCAGTTTGGCCTAATGTGCCTTAACTTCCCACAAAATGACATGTGGGGACAAACCTAGTTGGGACAGTGGTTATAGAACTAGGTTTCCTAACAATAGTGTTAGTGCAAAATGAGGTCAAGTAACCAAGAAGGGGGGATTGAATTAGGTGCTGTAAGTTCTTATAACTTTTTGGAGCAACTATAAATGCTTTCTTAAATGAGAAACCAGAAAAACTTGGTTGCTTATTTTTAAATCCTTGTAAGAATAGGATCAATTCAGGAAGACTTATTCAAATAGGTTCCTTAAAAATATATTGTCAAAACTTAAACATAGGGATTGTAAGTTTAATGATCATAAGAAAAGATATGCAAGGATTGATCTTTTAAGAAATAAAAATAAGTTGAGCAACCTTGTTTAAGAAACTGTGAGTAAGTAAAAAACAATTAAAAGATAAGGGTAAGAGAAATTCACACAATATATAGTGGTTGAGATCCAACAAAAGTCAGATGCTACGTCCACTCCCCAAGCACAAAGCAGGGGAATTTTACTATAGGTAATCATAAACTATAGGAACAAGCTATACACAACTTTTACAACTAAGACCTTGGTCAACCTACTTTCCCGTTGAGTTTTTTGCAAGAACCTAGCCAAACTCACAGGCTTAAGCACTCATTGCTTTCTACACTCCTTATAGAGTAACCTTTTAACCACTAGACTTTTCTCATAAGTACCTAGCAAACTCACAATAAGCTCAAGCACTTGCTTTTTACAACCCAACCTAGTTAACCTCACTAGATTTTCTTATAGGTAACCTAGTAAACCTTGAAGGAGTCTTGAATGAATAAGTAAGCTCTAAGGCACCATCAAGATATTATCTCATGCAAAGCTCGATGGAGAAGTGTTTGCAACTAGTTAAAGCACAAAGTATAGCTCTTTAGATTTTTGCTAGTTCAAATATTGTAATCTCCACTTTAGTTGTGGTTGCATATTTATACTTGAAGATTATACAACTAGCTGTTGAGTTGATGATTATACTTTATCTAGCTACGCAGCTATTTGTCTCCTTGATTTTACAGCTTCAACTCTCAATGACCGTTTGATTGTTATCTCTTTGATCTTGAGCAATTTGTTTTTAACTTTAGATGCATCTTTATTATCAATTTGCATGGCTTATCTTCTACATTTTATCTTTTTAGCATTGCAAGCTGCACAAGTAATATTAATTGGCAGATACATGTCTTTTCAAAAGTCACCTCTTTAAATAAAATATAATATCTTCTTTGACTTTATGAAAGGCTTCTATAAGTGTTAGGACTTTATAAAATCAAGTTATAAAATTTATTTAATTTCCTTTGGCCAGCACGTCTTCAATTTTTAGACTTGTAATATATATCAGAAAGCTATAATGTCATTTATAGAAATAACATTTATCTAGTTACTCAGCTTGCTCATTTCTTAAGTGATGTAGTTTGCTCGTGTAAGAAACATTCCAAACTTGTTCTTTTTGACTTGAAAACATAATTAGCTAATCAAAATAATTTAATTCAAGATATTATCTCAACAAGTAGGTTTGGGTTAAGACATGGTGGTTTTACTCTCAAGAACCACAGGGGTTTGGGGGACTACCCTATCACTCACAGAAATTTAAGGAGTATTGGATTCCTCATTTTGCATATTGTCAGTGGCACACACAAAACTAGTTCCATAATGAGATGCAATAGATGGTTCAATCTGATCATATCCTATATCACTCATATTCCTAGCTTGTTTTCCTTGACACAACAATTGATCTAGCTGTTTGGCTTTAAGGGAGAACCTTAAAAGCTGGGTTTTAGACTATTTTAGATCACTTTCTAGAGTCTTAATTTTTTCTTCTAAGGTGAAGTTCATCTCCCTAAGTTGGTTAATAGTGTCCTCTTTCTAAGTAAGGGTACACATTAATTTTTCTTTCTCTAGCTCTACCTCATTCAACTTTTTAAGAGTTAATTTATTCAACTTTTTCATTTTTAGGCTCTTTTCAAAAAGTTTATCATTAGCAATTTGAAGCTTATTATCACTTATAGAGTCATCATCAGACAACTTTCCATTTTCAAAGGAATTACTAGGCACTTCAGCAGATGCAGAGAAAGTTAAATAATCTCCTTTCTTATCACTAGAAGACTCATTGTCAATAGGGTTACTCTCATGTTGATAATTAAATAGAGGGGCATTCATAGCATTCTTTTAAGCTCTCAAGTAGTTAGGATATTCTACCTGTATATTCCCAAATCTCTGACATTCATGACACTTAAAGATTTGGGATTTTTTGTTTTTCCAATCTTTGGAGTTCTACTTGCTTATTCTCACTTGAGCTACCCTTGTTCTTTTTAAAGTTTTTCTTATGCCTAGATTGACCTTCTCTCTTGGGTTTGAAAAACTTCCTATATTTCTTAACAATCATGCCTATATCTTCATCATAAAGTGAATCATCATTATCAATCTCACCATGGTCATTTCTTACAGTCTTAAGAGCTATAGGCTTGGTTTTTTTTTTTTGGGTAGGTAAGGTTAACTCATAAGTTTGAAGAAATCTGACAAGTTCTTCTATCTTAAAGGCTATCTATGTCCTTTGAATCTTCAATGGCTGTAACGTTGGAGCACTTTTCTAACAATTCTTTGCTCAGGGATTCTCTCTCTTAGGTTGAAACTAGAGTTAACTATGTTATTCAACTTAGCATAAAATTCAACAAAGGTTTCATCATCCTTCATACGAATTTCCTCAAACCTAGTAGTTAGCATATCAAGTTTAAAGTTCTTAATAGTCCTAGTACATTCATGCATAACTTCTAGAATTTCCCAAGCTTGTTTAGAGGTATCACACATGGAGATCATCTTAAATTCATCTGGGGACACAGCCATGAAAATGACATGTATTCTCTTGCTATTCTAGTTACATTCACTAAGTTCCTCCTTGGACCAAGAGTTGGTATCTTTAGAAACACTGACTCCTTCAATTATGACAATGGGTACTTTCCAACCTTTAACTACAGTCATCTAAACACTCTCATCTAAAGACTTCAAGAAAGCCTTCATGCGAAATTTCCAGTAGGTATAGTTATTGCCATCAACAAACAAGGGTGTGCTAAGGGATTGAGACTATTTACGTTAAGTCAAGGATCAAAATTAAGCTCTGATACCAATTGAAAACTCTAGTTTTGATTCTACTAACATCTAGAAGGGGTGAATAGGTGAAATTAAAAATTAATCTTAGTTAAACTCAGAATCACAGAACCCAAAACATAATTAATAAATATGCAATAAAATAAAACTAATAAGTAGTAAATAAAATGGACAAAATAATTGTTAACGAAGTGGAAAACTTTTGAAAAACTCTTTAAAAGAAAAACCACTTTGGGTGTAAGGCACCACCTCAAATCCACTATAGAGAGATTTAATTGAATTATAGTTGACACTAATGACATATGCCAAATCTATCACAAACCACAAAACATCTTACCAAACTATGAGCAAACCTTAGCCTCTGCAATACCCTAGAACTCTAGGCCTTCTACAGTATACTCACTTTGAAACCTTCGAAGATTTGTTCTTGGAAGTTGGAACTCCAGGTTCTCATCCTTCAGTACCTCTGAAGCTTCAAGTAGTTGTTATATTTATTTCTTTGTTGCTTTGACAAAATCAAATATTTAAACTTTTTTTATTTGTCAATTTAAATATAATT
>JASKGM010071964.1:0-15938 GCA_034509205.1 Ceratonia siliqua
GAGATAATGTTTTAAGAAGGTTTTAAAGATTACTTTTCTAATAATCTTGCCTTGATATGAATGTTCTTCAAAAATTACATCTTGGACACCAATTATTTCTGAAATCATGTTCTGGCCCCTCAACGTTTTAAGAATTATATTGCGGCCCCATTGTTTTCATGATATTTTGACCCTATTATTTTCATAAATTACATTTTTACCCCCTTTTGCTTTCATGAATTACATCTTGGACCCTATATTTGCATAAGTTGCACTTTAGTCCCACTATTTACATCAATTGCGATTTGACCCCTCTTACTTGCATACATTGTGTTTTCAACCCTTATAATTTTGAAAAAAAATTATACTTCAACTCTAATATCTTTAAAAATTCAAGTGTGGCCCCTATGCTTTGAAGAGTCTTATTTTGGTCCCAATACTTTTGATAATTTCACTTTTATCCCTATGCTTTCAAAAGTTTCAATTCTGTCGCGAAAACTTGAGAAAATTAAAATTTACTAAAAATAATAAAATCACTATCCTTGTTTCATTTTCGAACGATTAAAGGACTTTCAGTAGAAGTCTACCTTCTCCGAAGTCCCAACATTGGTAGGCATTCAGTGGAGTTATATACTTCCCGATATCATAAAAGGACTTTTAGTGGAAGTTCATCTTCTCCAAGGCTCTACTTATTTCTCTTTCTAGACTTTCAGTGGAATTCTATTTTCCCAAAGTCTCAACTTTTGTCCGGCATTCAGTGGAGGTATATTCTTCCCAATATTTCATTTCCATTTCATATTCCAGGCTTTAAGTGAAAATTTAATTTCCCCTAAATGTCATAATATTTCTTCACCTAATCAATTTAATAAAATCATTTCCGAACTACGGTGACCTTGATCCCTTTCGGGGTACGTAGGCACTTACTTGGTAAGATATGTCTAGTTATTTATTTTTTCCATTTTTGTCCATTATTTTATTAATAAAAAGGGATAATTTCAAATAAATTAAAATCATTAAGCACAAACGATTTAGGGTAACCCTCGCTAGGGATGGACGTTGTAGGGTGCCTAACACCTTCCCTACACGTAATTAAACTCCCGAACCTTTCCTTTAGTTTCAAGGGCCAGTCTTCCTTTCTTTTTAAGGATCCCAATTATCCTTCTAATTAATTGGTGGCGACTCCTATTTTCTTTGCGTTTTCCCTTACGCGCCCTAAAATCATAAATGATGGCTATTTCACCAGCCGTCACGTTGTGACAAATCATTAATAGTGATAATGTTGATAAACGGTTAGACGCCATGAAAGAAGAGTTAAAATCTATGAAACAAAATGAGGTTTGGGACCTTATATAATTACCTGAAAGGTTGCAAGATAGTCGGATGACCAAACAAGATTCTCATGATAACCTTGAACGTTATAAGGCTGTCACAACGTGACGGCCAGTGAAAAGCCATCGCTTTATGACTTTGAGGCGTGTAAGGGAAAACGCAGAGAAAATGAAAGTCACCACCAATTAATTAGAAGGATAATTGGGATCCTAAAAAATAAAGGAAAACTAGCCCTTGAAACCAGAGGAAGGGTTCGGAAGTCTAATTACGTGTAGGGAAGGTGTTAGGCACCCTACAATGTCCATCCCTAGAGATGGTTATCCTAAATCGTTTGTGCTTAATGATTTTTAATTTATTTAAATTACCCCTTTTTATTGATAAAATAATGAACAAAAATGAAAAAAATAAATAACTAAACCTGCCTTACTAAGTAAGTGCCTACGTACCCCGAAAGGGATCAAGGTCAACGTAGTTCGGAAATGGTTTAATTAAGCTGAAAATGATATTAAAACGTTTAGGGGAAATCAAATTTCCACTTAAAGCCTGGACAACAAGTTAGGACATTGGAGAGAATATGTCTCTACTAAATGCCAGTGAAATCAAGACTTTGGAAAAATGATATTTCACTGAAAGTTCATGAAACATTAAGACATTGGGAAGGGTAACCTTCACTGAATGTCTATGGAAATTATAACTTTGGAGAGTGTATACTTCTACTAAAAGTTCCTTAAGTCATTGGGAAAAACAATAATTTATGAAAATATTAGGTCAAAAATGAGATTTATGAAAGTAATGGGGAAAAAGTGAGATTTGTGAAAGAAGTGGGGTCAAAGCTCAGTTACTAAAAACTAAGGAGGGGACAAGGTACAATTAATAAAAGTGATGGGGTATGAATGAAATTACCCGACAGATTACGGGTCTGTTCAAGTTCAAATCTTAAAACATTTGGCTAGGCCTTTGAAACCCTTTTGAAAACATAGGGCTTTGAACCCTTTTTGACAATTGGGCCTTTGAAATTATTTTAAGTCAATTGGTCCTTTGAAACCATTTAAGAGAAAATTGAGCCTCTCTTTTTTTTTATTACCTTTTGAGCTAAACGTTTGGGCCTTGAACCCCAAATTATTTCTACAATAAATCGCAACATAGAAATTCACTTATGCTTTTGATATTTCAGTGACTTTGTAATTCCCTTTGAATGGTTCAAACTTTTTCTTTTCCTTTTTTTTTATTGCTGGCCCTTGGAACCCAACCAATTGGCAATGTATTCCCTGACGCCCTTTTTTTTTTTACATAAAATTTTCTGGCTCCATTTTAATTCAATGGGGATGAAACGGTTCACTGTAGACAAAGTAAAACTTCATAAACCAAGTAGAAGTAATATGTAACCCAATCCCTATAGCATCTGAATATGCCAATGCTCAAAGGACATAATGAGCAACAAGCAAACACCCTAAAAACTATAAAGTGACGTGCCCAAGTATAATTATGGGAGAAAAGTGTTCAATATCTCATGAACTCACACATCATATTCTCTCAGGTTTGCAAACGAATGAGTTAGACAATGGGAAGCCTCCAGGAAAAAAAAAACAGAATTAAGATATTACGGGACTTGACAAGAATATCTACTTAGTCCATGGGTTTTAAACCAAATTTCTTAAAATGTTCTGATAGATGGATATTGAGTCACCCATCTATGGTGATTACTGGGACTTGGGGATAACAAAGGCATATTATGCCTAATGAGATACAACATGCCCCTGATCTAAGAGAATTAACTTAGAATATAGTAGAAACAGAACCAATGCAGCAAAGGGATGGATAAAACAACAAAATATCATGCTAATTAAGGCACGCTCTGTATCCAGAAATGCAATCTAGTCCCTCACATATTGCTAGAAATGAAATTAAGTTAAAATAGTCTAACCATCAGTCCATGGGATTAAGTGACAGAGAGAATACAATGAGAGTCAGAATCGAAATAAGAGACACTAGCTAACACAATTAGAATTAAACCAAATAGCAAGAAAAAAACACAAGAGGTGCACAGACAACCCTGTCTAAAACATCTTGCCAGACTCGACTAAGACGGAGGGTACAAATAAGAGAAGTATTTTACCTCTTAAATGGCAATTTGCTTTTTCTTACTCGAAAATTTGTACTCGCGAATGAACCCTCTGAAAAATTCCTCTTCAACCGTCCCTTTTGAGTCCTCCTCAACTCTGCTTGGTTTCAAAGACTCTGATTCCTCTTTTTCTCTCCTGATTCTTCTCGGAAACTCTCTCTCAGTTGGCTCTTTGCTCTCTGTTGGTCACTCTTGGGTGTTTCCCTTGCTTTCTGCTCTTTCAGAGGCTCCCTCCCGACTCTCTGTTAGCGTCTTCCTTTTATAGCCGAGAGAGGATCATTTCCCCCTAATTGATTCCCTTCTGTCAAGGCACGATTCCAGAACAAGACCAGCTCTCTGGTTTCCTTCTTTGCTCCCTCGGTGTCCGATTATGGCAGGTAAACCAAATCAATCTTCTCGCCCAAATCTCCTTTGATGGTGGAAGAGCGAACTCACCGGTGATTGAAGAGAAAATTTAAGCAATAGACGACAGTTCATGAGGAAGGACAGCGAGGCTGTGCAGCGAGTTAGGGAGAAGATGGAGCAAGGGCGAGGAGAATGGGGGTTGATGGAGGTGGAAGAGGCGCGGGGGTTGAGGTAATTTGAGGGTTAGGGATTATGGCAACCGGGTTGTGGGTTGGAGGATCCGGTGGGTTAAGGGAGTTGGGCTGGTCCGGGTAGGTGCATTGGGCTTGGGCTTGGGCTAATTGGTGGGCTTCCCTTCCTTTTTTTTTTGCTTAATCCGGTTTGGGCTTTTTGTTCTCTTTTTTTTTCTTTTTTTTTTTTGTTTGAGCTGGACCCCTTTTCTTTTTTTTTTTAGAAAATTTTTTTTATATTCATTCATTTATTTATTTTTTTATTTTTTTGAAAGTTTTTTTTTCATTTATTTTTTTTGATTTATTATTATTTTTTTTTGATTTTATTATTTAATTTCGTTATCAAATAATTTAAATCCCTGGACAAAATTAGGTGTTTACAAAGGCTAAACTAGTCGTTAAAGATTTTACTCAGAAAGATGGTGTTGACTATAAGGAGACTTTTTCACGAGTCTCTAGAAAATATGCATTCAAGATTATCATGGCATTGGTAGCTCATTATGATTTAGAGCTACATCAAAGGGATGTGAAAACTGCGTTTCTCAATGGGAATTTAAAGGAACAAGTTCATATAGATCAATCAATGGGGTTTTTAGTTAAAGGAAAAAAACATATGGTGTGTAAACTGAAGAAATCATATCTCAAGTTTAACGATACTGTTGTTTTTTTCAGATGGAAGTAAGTTTATATTTCTGATTCTGTATATTGATGATATCTTGCTTGCAGCTAATGATTTTGATTTATTACATGAGACTAAGAACTTTCTCTATAATAACTTTGAAATGAAAGATATGGAAGAGCCAAACTATGTGATCGGGATAGAAATTTTCCGGGATAAATCACAAGGATTGTTGGGTTTGTCTCGAAAAATATATATTCATAAAGTTTTAAAGAGATTCAAAATAGAAAATTGTTCAGCATATCCTGTTCCAATTCAGAAAGGAAACCATTTTAGCTTTTGTAATGTCCAAAGAATGATTAGGAATGGAAAAGGATCAAAGGAATTCCTTATGCATCTATTGTTGAGAGTTCAATGTATGCCCAGACATATACTAGACCCGGCATTAGTTTTGCAGTTGGACTGCTAGGCAGATATCCAAGTAATCCAAGAATATATCACTGGAAAGTTGCAAAAAAGGTTTTCAGATACTTGCAAGGAGCGAAATATCATATGCTTATATATAAGAAATCTTATCATCTTGAGGTGATTGGATATTCAGATTCAGGTTTTGCTGGTTGTATGGATACAAGAAAATCCACTTTTGGCTATGTATATACTTTAGTCGAAGGAGCTATTTCATGAAAAAGTGCAAAGCAGTCAGTAATTGCTGCGTCCACTGTGGAAGCTGAATTTGTGGCATGCTTTGAGGCCATGGTGCAGGGTAAATGGCTACGGAACTTTATTTTAGGACTTGGAATAATAGACAGTATTGCCAAGCCGTTGAAAATTTATTGTGATAATTTCGTAGCAGTCTTTTTTTTTTCTTTCTAAAAACGATAAGTATTCCAAAGGTGCTAAACATGTGAAATTAAAATATCTTACCGTTAAAGAAGCAGCTCAAAAACATGTAGTGTCAATGGAACATATTAACACAAGTCTTATGATAGCTGGCCCATTAACAAAAGGGTTATCACCAAAAACATTTAATGATCATGTTGTCAATATGGGCATTATTGCTTATAAGGAATGTTAAACATCATTATATATGTTTTACGATAGTATATTGATACTTTGAGCTCCTTAGTGAAATGTTTATGATTTTCCTGTTATTTAAAGAACTGTATACATGATTGAATTATAATGATAATAACATGTTTAGTCTTTGTGAAAGACATTATGTTTGGACTAGTTATGTGCTTTTCACTTATAGGTCATGATGAGAACAAATGATAAATACAACTGTCATGACTCATATTTATTTTTTTTCTTATTTATGATTAATGATGTAATCATTGTATGGAAAATTGGCCTTATTGATGTGCAATATGTTGGTTTATTTATTTTACTATTAAGTAAGGCAATATCACATTAGCCAAATGTGAGAATGTATAATTTATTAATTAAATTTTGGCTAAAAATAAATATAGTCAAATTTATTCATAAGGCTTAACTCAATTATGTGGCCCAAGTGATATTGTAAGTATAAGTTAAAATAAATAAATAATTGATGAGCTAATTTCTAATTGATTGTTAAGGAATGGTTCTATTTGTCTGATCACTTGATGAAAGTAATTACTTAATAAGTTAACATTGAAACTTATTCTTATATCTGCTTATAAAAGAAAAAGTTAACATTTTCCATCAAATAACGTTAATAAAAATTAAGAAGAGACTAAGAGATAGAAGATCTTTTTTTTTGGTGTGTAAACTACAACAATTGAAGAGATTGAAGATGCTTACATATGAAAGTTTGTATCTAAAATAATTCATGTATGTATTTGATTACTCTTATCTTAAGTTTTGATCGAATTTTTTGATGTTCTAATTATCGTACTTCATCTAAAAGTCTAACAGGATTAACTCAGTAATTTAACCTATTTTGTTTCTTTAAAAATCTTACCTAATATTGTATTATATTTCTTTTTATAATGGCAACCCAATTTTATTGGTTAAACTTTATCCAAACGACTGACGAGACTGGGTAATCTATATCCTTTTTCTGGGCTTCTAGTTGAAATTTTCATCGTGACCTGATTATAATCTCACTCTCACATTTCAATTCTCATATAATTTTGTTTTTGGGTAATTAAGCCAAATCGATATGTCGTCATCCGTATCTTGGATAAACAGTGTTTGATGCTTCTCATTATTTTATTCATAAAATATTATTCTCACAA
The DNA here is from genome assembly GCA_034509205.1 of Ceratonia siliqua. Taxonomy (NCBI): domain Eukaryota; kingdom Viridiplantae; phylum Streptophyta; class Magnoliopsida; order Fabales; family Fabaceae; genus Ceratonia; species Ceratonia siliqua. Next base: position 6,844 of record JASKGM010071964.1, read on the forward strand.
ATTTTATATTTATAATATTTTATAAATTCATTTTATATCATTATATTTATTTTAATATTTTGTTATAAATTTTACAAACATATCTTATATTATAATTAAAATATTAAAATGAATGAGATAAATGATTAAAATAAAATGTTCCTAAAAATTTGTGCAAGATTTAATTTGTTTATTCTTTCCAGCTCTCTCCCTTTTTAAAAAGTTCTTAAACATTTTATTTTAGCCTTTTCACAAAAGTGTGCCAAAAACACGAAAACAAAAGGATGCAAGCTTTTTCCTTATTACCTGTACTCTTGTCATTTTGCTTCATTTTGTTTTTCCAATAAACTACTTAAACTTATTTTTATTCACCAATATGAAAGAATGTATTCAATTCTAACATCAAGAAAAACCATTCTGAAATTCTGAAATTCCAGTTGCCATTATGTTATGATTTTTTGGCCGAGAGACTGAACCACATCTAACCTTATGTACATTTATTACTTTCTGCTATAAAAAGTGTAATTTGAACTATAATGCTCATGGGCAATCTATATGTTAGCGTTTGGGGGAAAAAGATTTCTAAAATGTATAGTGCATCTTAAAGAATAAAATGCAAATAAATCATTTTTGATAAAAAAAAATGGTTAAAGTTTTTATATAGTATAAAAACAATAAAAAAATGTATAAATGGGTGTCATTGAGTATAACATATTTGTACAAAATATCAAATTGCACCTAAATTTTTCAAAGGCCTGCCTATGACACCAACCATTTCACATGGTGCCATAGGCACCTTGCAGGAATAAGGTGTACTTAATTATGACATCTTTAAATAACTTTCTCAAAACAATATAATTATTTATAGATGTGTGACTTCATTTTTTTTATCAAATAATTACTGCTTGTACTTTACTTTTTAAATTACCTTAAAAGATACCAAATAAATGCCCTTACATGACATAGGAAAATTTACAAACAGGTTAAACCATTGGAAAGTTATATAATATTATCCTTCGAGGTATCAAATTGGAGAGAATTATCACGTAATTGTAAAGAGAATTAAAATTAGGTATTGATCTCTTCATCACATTCAAATCTTAAGCCAATAAGTTATTAGGTATGATCTGTTTAAAAAATGTGTAAAATAAGGTTTAATCTTTGCATTAATATATATAAAAAATCTTAAAAGGTTATTTGTTATTTTGAAAGTATATCCAACAGTTAAAAAAAGAAATTAATCTCTTAAGAGTATCCTTTCAACACTAAAGTTTCTACATGAAATATGCTTAGGCATTTATGCAGGAAGAGATCAATATCTAATTCTTGTATACTTAAAAAAAATACGATATTATTATATTTAGAGAAATATAAATATAATTTATGAAATTCATTATTTAATTAATACAGTTTACTTAAATTTATTACCTAAGAATCAATTAACAAAGTATTAAATCCTTTAAAAAATACAGTATGAATAATATGATATGCTAATGCTATACAAAATCTTAATCATGCAATACCAGCAAAAGCAAGGGAGAGAAAATGGTCCGTAAACTGACAATGGGTGATGGGCCCATTACGTACAATAACGCACGCATTTCTACTCCTCATTGTCCTCATGTATTTTCTTTCTTCCCTTTCCTTTTCCTATTAATTAATTTCTCTGGTTTGGGGTATCTCAAATTCACTTTATGTACAAAGACAAATGACAAAAAGGACGAAGAATAAAAGAAATACAGTACTACCTTAAACGCCGCCGTCAGCAGCACTTCACGTTTTCTTTGCTCCGCGCCTCCGCCTGTTATACGGCGGCCATCGCAGCCAAATTTATGCTAACTTTTGTCTGCTTTCCAAATCGTCATTACACATTCTAGATCTCCTGCCAGACCAGTAAGATTACGCGTTATATATCAACTAAGAGCAGTGATTTTCCTGTTGTCGCAGGATCCGATGACATCCTTGGCGGCGGAGATGGCGGCAACCTCGCCGAGAAATTCCTGATGTCGCCTAGGGGCTTGTCGTCACTTGCTTCGTCTTCGAAATTCAGCGAATAACTGAGCGGATCGTACCGGAAATCCGCGGAGTGACGTCGATGGTGGCGGCCGATTCGAGAGATGAAGTTGCTGCACTTCTCCTTCAGGTGAGGCAGATCATTAGAGCGGGGCTTGTTAGGAAGCGACGAGCTCTGAACCATTTTCGGCTTGTCCACGGCGTGGTGGTGGTGGTGGTGAAAGCAGCAAAGTAACCACAAGGAGGATCTGAGTTTTTCCTTGAAAGAGAGAGGCGATTCAGGAATGGGCTCGTCCGCCATGAATGCAAATAGAGAGAAGCAGAAAGCGGCTTTCTCAAAGGGAGTGATAAAGAGAGAGAGGTGGTTTTACTAAATAGTAAATAGAGATACTGATAGAGTGGAATGACGAAGAAGGACGCGGATGTTGCGGTGAGTGTCACGACTAGGGAGAACCGTTTCGAATTCACGTCATGTGAGCGGATTCTAAGGAGGCCTGGAAGGGGTAATATCGTCAATTCGTAGGATAAATATCGTGCCAGTCAGTTGCCATTTGCGTAACTGCCCATTTCCTTCCCGGCAGCAGGCTTATAGCACAAGGCTGATCAATTTTTGCTAAGAAAGATTATTGGTTAAACAGCCTTAATTATTTTTAAAATGATTTTATTATTATATTACAACCTAACTCATTGTACGAAAATTCATTTAAAATGATTTATATAAATTTTTTTAATTATTAAATAAATATGTAAATTATTAAAAGAAATATTTAACCTTACAATTTTTCTGTATTAAATAATTAAGAAAAAACGAATACTATAACCAAAGAGATAATTAATGTTTAATTATTTAAAAAAATAAAGAAGACAACCACTAAACTTAACAAAAATTAAATTGAATAACTAAACATATAATGGAAGAAAAAAATGTATAACTATTTTTTAGAGATAACTAAAAAATAATTGACTAATTAAAAGGTAGAAATAAAAAGTAAATAAGAAAATGACTAAAAATATAATTAAATATTAATTAATTAGGCAAAATTAAGGAAAATAAAAAGTTTTCGCTTGATATAATTATTTTATGTATCACTAAGTTTTACAATAACTAAATAATAACTTAAGACAAAATATATAAAAACAAACAATTAGTAAGAAGATAAGTAAAGAAATAATTAAAGTTTAATTAATTTGAAGTGATTTTTTTTCTTTTATCCTAATTATTTAATATATATTGAAGGATCATAATTGTCACGGATCCCCATCCCTAATTTTTGAATGTATCTAAAATTTACAACTTCCCGTTATTTCGTTATTTTTCAAATGATATAAAACTAAATTGATTATGCCCGTAATGCAAATTACGTGAATATATATATATATAAACAAGGTAGTGTATAATTATTTAACAATTTGCAACTTCTTTTTATTTATGCAAAAAAATGCTACTTTCATTTTTTAAATCTCATTCTTTGATTGTTGATTTAATAAAAATAAATAATAATGGATAATTAAAAATATTAAATTTAAAATAATTTGAGAAAAGAAGTAGGCAAATATCATTACTCTATATTTGCTCAATTTTAAAAAAAAAGTAGATGAGGTCAACTAAACTTTTGGTGTTTATTTGTCTTGTAAATATTCATCACTGAGAAGGAAAATAAAAGAAGTAATTATTGAAGAATATGGAAGATGGAGCAATGCAAGTTGAGAATAATAGCATGCTTTAGAGTGGGAGATATTTGATATTTGATCTCATACAGCTAACATTCAATTGGATGGGGTATAATTGAATGGATTGTAATTATTTATTTAATTTTAAATGATCATCATTTATTTAATTTTAATTATATATAATTAAATTTTAATTTTAATTATATATCATAAAAAAATATAATTATTATTTAAAAATAAATAAATAATCATAATTCCCCTCTCAAATTGAGTGTAAACCGGAAGAGATACGAACCCGTGATATTTGATAGTTGGTACCACTTTGGTAAGGGAGGGACCATTCAGTGGAGGAGTGGGCGTAGTAATAGAGAGGACAAACAAAGGTAACTATCATACTTGAAAGTTCTTTCAACTTTCAAGTATTCCAAATTCTGATTAATAGCATCTTTCTTTGTGCGGCATCTGATCCCATTCCCCAAAGCTTAATTAGTCAATAGCATATTATTACTTATCCACCATCTTCTTCCTCCAATTTAATTAATTTCCATTTCTCCATTCATTATTATCAGTAATCACTTCTCATATGGTTCTTCTACACTTGTTGTAGTTTAAAAATTATATACTATCTAAAATATATATTATTACTGAGTGTCTCTTAAAAATCGTTCAAATAGGAAATAAATTTAGTTATATTAATAAATAACATAATCAATCATATTTGATGAATTATAGTCGTCTATTTACTTTGAACAATAAGAATTGAGTGAAAGATAGAGAATTGAGGGACATATATTGACTGTCCAGAATGAATGGACAATTAGATATGCACATGATATGATTGGATCTACACCCGTATAAATAGGAATTTAATCTTGACTAACATTCAAGTTAACTTAAAAATATCTTTATTATATAAAAAAAATAATAATAATAACTTAGCTAACTTAACACTTTAATTTAAATAAAATGTGTAAATAGAACTAATGATGTTTTGATTAGTTAAATAGTTTATTTGGTTTGTTTAAATAAAAAGATATAATATGTGAATTTAATAATTTTTATGTATGTTTTCAATTTTGTTTTTTCTAATTTTAGACACCTACGATTGTGTTTTGGGCTTTAGAAGGCCGCAGTATGAAAGAGACATGTTTTTGGACAAAAATGTGAAATCTCCAGACCACGTTTACGAGATCAATTTTGGCCCATTTAAAAGGAACCCCTTGATTCCACGATCCATCTAGGTCATGAAAGAATCGGGTCCAAACAGGATTCCAAGATTCAAGTCTGTCTCTAACCATTCGGCTTTTTATCGGCTTTGTTAAGTTATTCTATTGTTGGAGCACTAGTTATGCAATTACTCATAATATGAGTTGGCTTAGCGTAGGTAGTGGTGAGTCACTCGAATTGTAAATGGCTGCATGGCTATCATCCACTGTGTTGGCAAGACACATTGTGCATGCAGGTCCGACTCACATTATGAATTATTGTAGGATAGTCCGCATTCTTTTTATATATTGAATCTTCTCATATTAAAAGAGAATATTGTCATATTGTAAAAGAGATAAACATAATACACGGATATTTTTGTTTTATTTTGGAACTATGATGCCTCTAGTTTCTCTAGTTGTTTTGGTTTGTCACAAAAGTGCAGGGTTGTATTATATTTATTTATTTTATTAGATGCCTTTCATTTATCTTTTAGAAATAGGGAAGGATGTGCTTAAATGTAATCAATTTCATCATAATTTAACATGTGAATGTAAAAGGAAACAAAAAAGGTAGACCATTGTATTTACTATTTGATGCCTCTTGAGTTCATATATTTCTAAAAAAAAATTACTTAAAAGAGTATAATATTTAATTATTTGCTCACCCAAAATCTCTACAAAAGAACACATTCTTATTTTGTGGGTTGTTTGGAATTTTGAAATTTGTTCAAAGTTGGGGAGTTTTTTATTATGAAAAATTAGTTGCAACTTGTAACCTCGTGCGTGTACATCAAGATTTATTAAAAATTATTTATATAAAATTTTGTTAATAATTGAAAAAAATATGTAGATAATAAAAATAAATTTCAGCCTTTTAATTAATTTTATTTATATATTAATAATTAAAAAAATAAAAACAATAATTATAGAAATAATTAGTACTCAATTAATTAAAATAAATAAATAAAGAAGACAACCATTTTACAATGAATTTTTTAGAGGTCATTATACTAAACAATAATTGAATAATGGAAAAAGTAAAAACAAAAGATAAATTAAAAATAATAATTAAATAGAAAAAATTAAGGAAAATAAAGAGTTTTCACTTGATACAATTACTTCGTGTATTACTAATTTTTATAGGTAAATAAATAATAGCTTAAGGCAAAAAACATAACAAACTATTAATAAGAAGATAACTAAATAGATAGTTAGAGTTCAATTAATTAAAAAAAAAATAAGAGTATCCACTCAACGTAATTTCTTTATGTATCAACAAATATAATGAATATTTATTGATACATTAAGTGACCATTTAACATTTGATCGCAACTGATATTTTGTCTATATTTTTTCTGTCTCTTTTTTTATATTTTAATATCACTTTGTTAAGAAAGAAAGAAGAGTAGGAATTTCTCATAGAAAAGGACTTTCTACAATTCATGTCTTATTTATCTCTTTATTGAGTTTCTTAAAATATGTAAATAAGTAATGGTTAATTAATAAATAAAAATTGAGAGGGTTAATTTCCATAAGTTCAGATATTGTTATCAAGTTATTTTTATGTTACAAAAAAATTAAACTATTATTTGTTATCACCGATGACTCACCTTTTATTTTTATTTTTTTAAATTTCACTTTACACAAAAATATTTTCCCCTTCAAAATATCAAACACAGGAGACACATTATTCAATCAATTATTGCCTTTAATCTTTAATTAAGAATTCAAAGTTATAAACAGATCAGCCATCAGCCATCAACCTCAAACATCCTTCTCAATCATCAAAAAGGGTGAGCACCCAGCATTTATATTATATCTAACTCAAATAATCCAAAATACAATTGGAAATGGCAAAGGAAGACAATAGCTTTTGCATTATAATCCGCTTTATGTAAAGAAATACGGGTCAAGATCCATGGGATTTGGATAGAAATTGGGAGATTCTAAGCTATAACCTAGGTTGAGAAATGTTGATTTTTTTATTTTTGTTATTTTTGTCTTAATTTTTTTAATTTTTTGATATTAATTAATTATTTTTTATGTCATATATTTTTTTAAAAATTTGTTAAAATATTTTAAATATTTTTATTTATATATGAATAATATAAAAAAATTATGAATAAATAGTATATGAAAATATAAACAAATTTAAAAGCATTCAAAAACATTTTAAAAAATTCTATAAAAAAATATATTATATAACAAATAATTAATTAATATCAAAAAATATAAAAAATTAAAAATTAATATTCTCAAATTATCCTATAATCTCAAAATGAAACTGTAAAATTAAACCCCTAAAATTAATGGCTGGGATATGATATGGGATACTATAACATTGCCCATCTAAGAGTCGTGCAGTAACAAAGGATCTCTTTCCTAATAAATATATCCCAATTGAGGAATGTTAATCCTTAACGAATAGATATTATAAATAATTCAAAAAAGTTGAGTTTACTATTATTAGATATATTAAGATTTATATTATTATAATTTATTGGTTAAATTATAAAATTAAAAATAAAATAGTGAGATATATTTAACAATAAAAACACTTAATTTATTACAAGTGGTGTAACTTTTCATAATATTAACTATTTAATTTGGCACTAGAATTTCAAAATTTAAATTAAACACAGCCATTCAGGTGGGGTTTCTTGACCTAGCGCACATGAGATCAGGTAGGATTGATTTGGCAAGGAAGGGACAAAAAACATAGGTGGAAATTAGGCCTCCCAATTGATCTTTTATTAATTAATTAAAAATATTAGCTTTACAACAAAGTTGCATAACATGGAATGCTATGTCATTCCTTCATTATTTGTGATTTTTCTCATATTTCTATCACTTGACAGCTAGCCTCACTAGTCACTCCACCTTCTCACACATCCTTCTCCACTTTCCTTCAGACAAAGATATTGAATAGTTGATTATTATCAACCGTTATAATAAAATTATATAGGATTCTCATTCTAATAATTTAGGTTTCGATGGTAAGAAAATTATAAGAAAATTATAATAAGTCTTATTCTAATAACTTAAAGTTTTGGATTATAATTTTTTAATAAGTATCAGAACATCTATAATTAAATAATTAAAAATTTGATCATTTGTTACTTTTACTCTTCACAATTAAAATATTCATGCTTCAAGTTCAAAAAATAAATTTGGCATTAAAGAGTATATTAAATATTATAATAAAACTATTTATAAATAAAACTAAAATGGTTCTTGATATAAGCAAGACACCAAATCCTAATCTATAGAATATTAATACTTTATTAAGAAAATTTCATTCCGTAACTTTAAAAGTATTGTATTTTAAAATAATGTTATGAAATTTAATATTTTTGTGTTTTTAAGATATTATACAAATTTATTTTTAACTCTCATCAGATATCGTTTGAAATATAGTATTCAAATATTTCAAAACATAATTAACTAGTTTTATTTGAATAATGTTATTTATATAATTTTTTTTCTTCATAATTTTCAAAAGTGATGATATAGAATCCACACAAACAAGTGGAGGAAATGTGAACAATAATTCTGATAACAACTTATATTAAAGTAACGTGCATTATTATTGGCCATATCCTCAATCATCATCTTCTTTGATGCAGTCATGTGAGTCCACATATATGGTTATTTAAGGGTGAATGTTAGACTTGGTTCAAAATCAATTACATGCCAAGCCTTAATTCTTCCTATTTTAACTGTATCTTTGGGTAAAGAGATTATGGATTTGTTTAGACGATTTTTGTTTTATTATTTTTTAAAATAATTTTTGAAAATAACTATAAAAAATAGTTTTATAGAATAAAAAATAAAAAAATATTTTGGGTAAAAATATTTTTTATCAATTATTTTTCGTATTTTTTAAAAAATAGATGATAAAAACAAGTCAAAATATAAAAAAGTTATTCTCTATTTTTTATTTTATAGTCATTGTTTTTAAAAATGATTTTTAAAAAATAACTGATAAAAATACTTACCTAAATAAATTTTTTTATTCTCAAAAAATAAATAAATAATAATAATTTTTTTAAAACGGTTTCAAATAGGACAATAAATTTCATAATAAAGAGAAGGGAAATATTATCCTACCACCCCACCTCTTTTTTTATTTTTTTACTTTTTTTATTTTTTATGTTTTTTTTTAAAATTTTTTTACTTTTTAAAATTAATTAACTATTTTTTATCTTATATATTTTTTTCAGA
>JASKGM010071975.1:0-15935 GCA_034509205.1 Ceratonia siliqua
TTTTATATATATAGGTACATTTAGGGTGTCAACTCAACTTATCATGGGCTAATGGCAAGTCGTTGATGAATGTCAAAAAAATTAATTTTTTAAAAGAATTTTAAAAATTTAATCTAGTATTAATTTTATTGGGTTATAAAATTAATAAATAAGTCTTAATCAGTTAACACATGAATACAAAAAATGTAATAAAATATTATAAAATTAAACCTAAATAAATCATAAATTATTAATTAATTATTTTCAATAATTATGTAAAATTTTTATATATAACAAAATGCCATCAATTCATTATATATTTAATATCCACAAAAATAATAGCATAAAATTAAAATAAAAAAGATTAATTAATCATTATTAATAATTATATTTGAATCTTACTTATATATAAAAAAAAAAAGAATTGGACTTAATTCAGCCTTTATTTTTTAAGGCTTAATTTTTTAACTCAAAACTCACTCAATTTTTAAAGGGTTAAGGTTGGCCTGGCCCAATCCTAATTAACACACATAATTGCTTTTATTAAAGCTTAGTAAAAAAATGAAACCTTAAGAAAAGAGTAGAAGTGAAAACAAAGAGCTGTGACATAATATATGTTCCATCTGCAATGATATTTTATAATTACATCTAATGTAATCATGCACATTATAATAACGCATAAAACTATTTAGTAGAAAAATATATAAACCTTCAAAAAAAAAAGGGATAATTGATAATGAGAAAATTTAGGGTGCCTTTGGTTTTTAAAAATGTTTCATCATTATTTTTTTAAAAATTTTGATTTTAATTTTTTTTAAATATAATTGCTTTCAATTTTAGTCTTATTTTTATTTTTAATAAACTTTTGTTAATATAATTTAGGAAAATAAGTATTTTTATGTTTATGGTGGTCTCACCATGCATTGTTTGGTCATCAACTAGATGAATGTCACATGCAAGAGCATGGCAGAAAGGATCACAGCTTAGCCATGCCATGTCAGCTAGCATTGCCTCGGTAATTAATTTTTGAGGGATGCTCGTTAAAATAAGGACAAAGAAGGATAAATAGAGAGCTACAATTTCATGGAGGTTGACTGTGATGATGCTCATGAAAATAGTATGAAAAGAGTTGATAAAGAAAGCAATTGTTTCCTTTTATATAATTTTTTTCAAAAGTCAGTTTTTTTTTAATAGTAGAGAGTATGTTTAATTAGGTAGTGGTCATAATAAAATCTATGCATTTATTAGTGAAAGAATTATTTAAATAAAATTTCAGAAATGTCACTTTATGTTTTTTTGGAAAATAGCTTTTTATGTTTTTAAAAATTTCTAAAAATATAAACTCTATTTCTTATAAAATAAATACAGTAAAAATTATGTAAATATATTATTATACTTATTTTTCGCTTTCATTAAAAATAAATAAGAAACAGTTTAAGATTTTCATTTTTTTCCCTTCTTTTGGTCGAGTTTGGATAAGGTCATGTCTTATTTTAGAACATGACTATCCTATTATCAGATCAGAATCGTCCATCTTAATACGAATGATTCATATTAAAATAAAAAATAATAATTTTTTAAAATTTTTTTTTTAAAACGTGTTAAATCGGATCCGGATCCCTTTGAGCCATAGACCAAAGGCCCCCATGTTTTACCAGAAGAAAAAATGACAACAAAATTTGGGTGGATCCATGCTGTCGTAGCAAACAGAGTTACGAAGAAAAACAACAATGATAATATAGTGACCGTTGGAGCAGTTATATAGCAGCGCGGGAAAAAGCGCGTGGATGGTTTCATTAACTGATTATATCTGGTGTGCGTGCACCCTAATAAACGTGTCGATTCTGTTATGTGCGATATAATCACTGACAGAAAGACAGTTAGTTTTCGTTTATTAACTGAATGTCCCGGACATTTTGGTGCAGGAAAATAGTGTTGAAAATTGAAGGTTGAGAGGGAGAGATGAGAAGTGAATCTAATAACTCACCCTTATGAACTCGCGGGGCGCGCTTGCTTTCTCATTTGCATCACCACGTACGTTATCCGATTTCTGAGTTTTACATTATCGGAGGAAAACACTTGAGAATTGAGCGTAGAGCGCGATCTGAGGAGTTGATTGATTATCCCGATCGGTGAAGGTTCCGTTCCGAAGAATTTCATTTTCCATTTGCTTCTATCTTTTGCCTTTTTCATCGGTTTTGTCCTCTTGGGGTTTTGTTTTTTGAATACATAGGAACGCTTCTAGCAAGGTAAACTTCATCGTTTTTTCTCTGTCCCTTCTTTCCACAATGTGATATTAGTTTCTCCAAAGTAACTGCATTTTGATTCTGCAGTTTTTAATTTGTTACGCGCATGGCAAGGCGCTTTTTGTTTTTGATCTGCGATTTGAATACAAACTTATTTTCTTTTGTAAAATTTTAAGATAAAGACTTGATAATTTTTTTTTTAAAAAAAAAAAAAACCGGAGGCAGTGATTCGTAGTATGAACGGAAGGCTCATTTTTGACGAGTTGCTTCTTGGCAATAAAAATGAAGCATCATCTCTTTCAATACTTGACAATGTAAGAACAATGTAATTGACAAGCCCGGTGTGGATTTCTTGAGTTTTACAATTCTTGTTTTGCTCTGTGGTTTCTAATACTTAATTCAGCTGTAGTTTTTCTGATTGATCCATGAAAATTATCTTATGAACTTTTGAGTAGCATTTGATGGATCCTTATCAGCTAAGATTAAGGTATGTTCATAATGTCATTCAGTGATCTAAACTTACGTAGAACGTACGGCAGAGGGGCTTATCTTAATCATATAAAGGGAAGCAATAAAGATAGATTTTTTATTGAATGTTGGGAATCTACATATTCATCCCCATTAACATTTTTTCTTTCTTTGTTTCTTGAGGTTGGATAGAGCCATTGCATAAAAAGAAAAAAGAAATCACAACAATAAATAATTATTAGTCCCTATCTTTTTCTCATGTCCTTTTATATATTAATATTCCACAAGGTTCCTGAGCATTAGATGACTTAATTTTATCTATTTATGCAGCAGTGGGGCACAAGCGATGACTAACATGGATAGCAATATCTGTGAATCTCTCCTAGATGCCAAGAAAATTTTACCAGTACCACCCCCTTTGCCTGGTTCATCAGCAGCTAGCTGCCCTTGCAAGGATATGTTGATGAATAATTCCCCAAGAGGACGCAGCTATGTCCCTACAGCAACAAGAGATTTGTGGGACCGTCTTTTCGTTGAAGGTTATAAAGCCGATGTTCACATTAATACTGATAATGGTGGCATTATTTATGCTCATTCTAACATTCTTGTAAGTTCATTCATTCCATATGATTTTGTATAGTACTAAAATTCTGTTTTATTTGACATGATAGTCCTGCTTGATAAACTATATGACAGCGTATATTATATATATTCCTGCTCATGTATATTTTTTAATATAAACTAGAATAAAGTTAAGATTTTAAGATGTTCAGTATAGCTCAGATAAGTTACATAAGTGTTCTTTAGGCTGAAAATCTCACGGCCTTGAGAGGTTTTCAATTCACAAACACCAATTAACCTACTATGGGATATTGGCGGTGTCATTTAACAATTATGCATCAACGAAGAGTGGATCTTTACATTACTTCTTGAACCAATTTTTTGTGGATAACACTCACCTCATATATGAACAGGGCATGGCTTCTCCCGTATTGAGAGGCATGCTAAGGCAAGCAAGTCGTCGTGATGGTTGGCGATCAATCTCAATCGGTGGGGTTCCACATGATGCGGTCCGAGTTTTTATTCGATTTTTGTATTCTTCCTGGTACGTTTGATACTTCTGTTAGCCTCAAAATCATCAGAATAAGTTTTTAGGGTAGAAATTAACTCTGCTCTTACTGTGGAGCATAGGATTGATCACATTCTCTTGAATTTTGTTTATTCAAATTAGATACACTTAATGTCTTGATTGACCTAGTCAAGTCTTGACACCTACTTACAGAAAACAGTTATATCGGTTCATACAAAATTACAAATAGTTGATGATAATGGGGAGATCCTGGAAACATAGACTGGCAAAACTTGAATAGTCAAATCAGAAAACAGGAGGAATGTGAATCGAAACTGTTAAAAATTGTGGGGGCTGGGAGTCATTATAGTGGATCCAAAGTTAGTGAGTTGTTGGCGAATTTCACCCAAGTTGCGATGCATTTTATGTTAGTAGTTAATTCAGAATCTTCTAGACTTATGATGCATGAAAATAAGGCACTAATATTTACATTTTAGTCGCTCTGTCAAATGTGAACAAGATCATCTTTATTGACCCATTAACCTAGCTTCACTTGTTCCTGGTGGAGTTAAGCCATAGAGAAGGGAAGGAGAAAGGATATTTATTTTAGCAAGTTACTGTTATCATACATTATTTATATTGCCAAATGTGCTGAATTATATGGGCTTCTCTTTCATAGTTATGAGAAACAAGAAATGGAGGAATCCGTCTTGCATTTGTTGGTGCTGTCACATGTATTTGTTATTCCCCACTTGAAGCGTGAATGTGAACAGAAGCTCGAGCTGGGTTTACTCACCATAGACAATGTAGTTGATGTATTTCAACTTGTATCACTGTGTGATGCTCCACGGCTCAGCCTCATTTGTCACCGTATGATTTTAAAGAATTTCAAAGCTGTTTCTGCGTCTGAAGGGTGGAAACCAATGAAGAAGAGTCATCCAGATCTAGAAAAGGAACTTCTGGAGTCTATGATTGAGGAAGAAAATGTAAGGCTCTGTCTTTTTCTTTTGTTTCTCCTAATTCTTGCACCCGGGAAAACTCGAGTAGTTGTTTCTCTTAATGCTTTTGAATGAACGGATTATCAGAGAAAGAAGGAGAGGATGAGAAACATTAATGAAAGGAAGATCTATCTGCAATTATATGAGGCAATGGAAGCTCTTGTTCATATATGCAGAGATGGCTGTCGAACAATTGGCCCACACGATAAAGACTTCAAAGCAAACCAGGCGCCTTGTAGTTATGCAGCCTGCAAGGGGCTAGAATCGCTTGTCCGTCATTTTGCTGGCTGCAAGTTGAGAGTCCCAGGTGGTTGCATTCATTGCAAAAGGATGTGGCAACTATTGGAGTTACACTCCCGACTATGTGCTCATCCAGATATCTGTAAGGTTCCTTTATGCAGGTAATATATATATATATAATTTATATGAGCTTCTACTTAATGCATCTCAATTACCCACCTAAATTGTACAAATCCTGTCATTTCAGGAACTTCAAGCAGAAAATATCAAAACAAAGCAAGAAAGACGAAATTAGGTGGAAAATATTGGTTGAAATGATTTTGAGAACAAAGGGCATTGCAGTAGTACCAATCTTTCAACGCAGCTGATCTACAACCGGCTTCAACTTGTAAATTTGTCGTATGTTCGTGTGTCACTGAGACTTTGCCTAGAAGGATTCAGTTTTGCTCCTCTGTGTCATCTAGAAAATTATGTAGCAGAGAAACACCCTAAAGTCCAAACATTTTTTGTTCTCTCTTACCTATTGTTTTTTTCAATCTTTCAAATTCAGCATTTTTTTTGCTTGAATTCTTGGAAGCTGTTATATATGCTATAAATGTTGTTAATGCGGGCATGTTTTCTATAATTGATACCCTTGTGAATTGATTTCCTGTAACAGCCTTAAGCCTTGATAGTGATTTTATGATATTAAGACAAATGTGTTTTTTATGTTATTCATGAAGTAATAATATTTTACTATTAATTTTTTAATTTTTTATAATTTTTATTTTAAGAAATAATTTAAAAAAATCTAAAAATAAAAAAAATCATAACAAGTATTTAAAAATAAAAAAAATAATTTTTTTACTTTTTTTTAATTATTTCTTAAAAAATTATAAAAAATTACTCAAAAAATAACAGTAGACTATGATAGAAATCATTTAACACTAATTCACTGAGTCCTCTTTGGTATTTTGCATGAAGGTGTTAGCTAAGCCTAAGCGTTGATAGCCTTTACGGAATGTTGACGGGAATTTTCAATTAAGGAATATTCATGGATGGCATTATGTATTTAAAACGAGTCTATGGAACTACTCAAATTCAATCAGTGGTCGGATGCTGATAAGTTGCCGTTTGTCGTTTTAGTTAACACTATCAATAATGTAATCTTTGTCGTGGCGCTGTTTTTCTGTTGCTCGTGCTATTCAATGATGTCTCCCTCATCCACCCGCCACTTCCTATTTCAATTTCAATATCTAAAATAAAAGCACTTAAAATCATTTATTGTCGAGGATAACGACTACATAAATTGTTGTGTAATTATTTATGGTGTACTTTTTTGGTCTACTGAAATATTCAAGGTTTACTTGTTAAACAGCCATAATGCCTCAAAGTATAGTTAAAACACTTTTTTTTCAGTTGCAATGAACAATGAAAATAGCAAATGGATGGAGTGAAGAGTGCGCATAGAATGCATGTGATCTCAATCTCCAGAAACACTTTTTGAGGTCACGGGTTCTCGATTGAGGAAAAGTGAACTATTATCTGGTGGATTTACCCAAATTGCAAGAGCAGAAAATGTTGAAACGATTTGGCTGAGGACTGAGAATGCAAATACGTATTGTGTTATCAGGGGAATAACACAACATTTTGATGATGGTTTGGTTTTGTTTCGATGGTGGTTGCAGCTATGCCTCTACAGGCGCAACCATTGCCGCTTTCATCCATCAATTAGCCGTTCTTTCTGTTTGGCGAGAGATCACAGAAATGGCGCTGTCACCTTCTTTCGGTATGTCTGAGCTTTTATTTATCTTCCAGCACTCTGAAAACTGGTTCATCTTTCTGTTAGAGAACTTGTGTACATAATTCAAGAAATTATTTAATTTCATGCCATTCAATGCTGTGTATGGTGTGGGATGTGTTGCGGAACTTTTTTCAAGTTGTATTTCTATTGTCATTTTCATTTTGGCATCAAGTTAAACGTGGAACTTGTCTCTTTCCCCTATTGCAGGGTCCCCTTCGAACATTTAATACCGAGTGAACTGGTAAATGCAACCTAGCGTGGCGATGTGAATCGGTAATTCTACAACTCATAACCAAGAAAAACACAACTTTGCTTTGTGACATTCATTGAGACAATATAGGGCCTACACACAAAACCCCATTTTTTTTTCCTTCTTTACCACAACTTTGTAGCGTTAGCTTTCTTCGAATTTTTAAATGATAGGAATTGATAAAGTAAATGCTGTAAAACTGCTCTTTATTATTAATAATTGATCGAAAAAAATACATATAAGAGCTTTAGGTGAAATCAAAACATTCTACAATATGAAATGTGTGGAACTCTGATCTAATAAAGCCTATCTCAACTATGGCATATGTGTTGGAGTTGAAGAAATTAAAAGATGCGTGTCTTGCACTTCCTATTCAGAAATTCAATTCTGTTTCATATGATGTTGAATGTAGATGGTATAAACCTTTGTCGCCCTTCTTTATAAACCAGCAATACTTACCTTGTTCTCTCACCACCATGCTTTCGTCAATTTTATGCACAAATATGTCCTTCACTAATACATTGGAATGGGATCTTGGTATTGTAGAACTGCCTTTATCCTGAGAGACTATCGTTTGTTACTATGGGGATAAACTTTCCTCATCTGAGCTTCTATCTTGTCTTGCATTGTACTTGTTGAGAACGGGTAATGATGCACTTGCAGCTATCCGGAAGGATCTCGCAGAACCAACCATAGTTCTATCCTGCATCCCTCCCACTTCTTTGCACACTTGATCCAAAATATTTAGAAAGTCTCTTACAATCATAAAGATTCTGAATGGGTGGGCTTCTTCCTTTGCTGTATCCCCATGAAAGTATTCTGTAACTTCTTTCACAAGGAATAAAGCCTTTCTTTCATCAGCCTTAATCCTAATAATTTCCTCTTCAGCCTCTTTCAGAAATAGCTCCGTGGAGTTGAAGAAACTCCCTTGCATATCTGTCTTTTCATTTCGCAAAACCATTCTCACTTTATCAAGCCCCATTTCAAGTTTTGAGACATAGCTGCTTAATACATCTGAGTCCATTCCTGCTGCTTTTTTTACATTGCTGAGGTCTCTACTAAGCCCAGCCACAACCTGCAATCCTTGTTTCTTGAACTCATCCTCATTAAATTTGGAATTCGTTTGGTTCTGAACATTCTCATTTGCAGAATCACGGCCTGCACCTTCAGATCTAATGATCTCTTGGACCACAAAGTGGAGCAATGTAGTCTTTCCATCTGTTCCCTTTATGTCTACTAGTTTTAGTAGAGTGTCCAGTTTAAAAGCTTTGGCATCACCACGATTGGTGCCAACATTCATTCTGTTTCCTGCCCTAAGAACAGCTTCAAGGAGTTTGAGGAACAGCGGGCTGTTCTTCAACTGCTCACTTGCTGCCTGATAAATATAAACAACTGATGGTTAGTTTCTTAGGAGACAACAGTACATGTAAGTGGAAGTAAGAAATCAAGTAAACTAGGCATTGATTTAACTAGCCATACTTCTAAGGTTTGGAAAGACTTCCTCAGGTAATTAACTTCCGTATCAAAGTTAGCTCTGTAGAGCATGGCTTCAACTCTTTTGAAGGCAAAAGGGATATCAAGCACCGCTTTAAGAAATCTTTCTGCAGAGCCAAGTTTTGAGAGGTCACCATTATAGTTCTTAAGTTTGATCTCTTCCTCCTTAGTTGGAGCCATCTTTACTAGAGTTTCCAATAGCTCAGCCCCCAAACCTTCAGGATTCCCTGTTTTAGTGCAAAAACAATAACACATATGATGTTTGCATATTGAAAATGCAGGATGTAGATAAGCAACTAGTTCAAGGTAAAAACCAACAACAAATATGCCAGGAAAACCAAGTTTTTTCTTCCTTACAGAATCAACTTCAACCTAAGAGAGCACTTGATGAAATACATATTTCTAGATATTTGACATTTTTTACATTTACTTATTCAGTGATACATTTACTTACTCAGCGAAGTGATTTAAACTGGAAACACCAGATGTGGAGTAATTTTAAAAAATTATAAATTAAACTGAAAATTGCTTCATGTTACACTGGCAAGTAAAATATGACGGCAAGCATCATTAAGCAGGAGACACCTTCAGATATTATTATTATTAATTTTTTCCTTTTCTTGGTCATAAGGTATTATGTATTCTGAACTTGCCACCGGGGGCACTTGTGTCATTTGAGGTGGAGGCCCAAAAGTAATATAGCTCCTCCATTAGAAGATGAATTAATAGATGGTAAAGATCCACGCCTTTTAGAGACTTCAACATTACTACATACAAAAGTCTTGGAATGTTAGCTGACTATTTAGACTCGTGGACCATAGGGAAGCTATGACGGAGAGTTACCAGTATATGACCGGTTGGTATCAGAGATCAATGAATTAAGGATTAGTACATCCATAATTGGAGGCTTAGATGACCAATTTGCCAAAAATGGAAAGAATAAAAGAGCACTGACACGGAAGCAACAGAAAGATAAAGTAAAGAAATGGTACACATAAGGAATAGAAAACAGAATTAACCACCTATTGTCTGGAAAGTTTGAGCATGCGTTGTGTGATTATCTAGAGCCCTATGTATATGATGCAAACTAAATTAGTGAGGAATAAGATACAGAAAACAGCTAGACTTTGTCGTTTGTGAAATTCATGGCTCAGAAAACAGGCTCCTGCTCTCGAAGGAAGCTTGACAGTCACAGCCCACAGAGGAAGAGCTAGGTAATTGATAAGGATTATTGGAAAGATTAGCTAATTGATCATGATGACAACGATTAGTAACAAGTTCAATAATGACAATTCCTCAGAAAAAGAAGAAAATAAGAGTTATTAGATTCAGTTCTTCCTCAGTTGGAGGCAGTGGAAGAATCAGTGTGATCATAAACTGGTGGATGTTTGGTCCTTGTTCTATTCTTCTAAAGGATGTTTTAAAATCAGACCACTATATTTTATGAGCTAGATTTGATCTTTATCACATTGATTTCACAGTTCCAAGCTACCTAATTTTGCTCCCGTAACATTATGATATACACGTCATAATGCTTCTTACACTTGATTTCAGATGTAATGAACAATATGATGATTTTTGGTTTAAGTTCTTGAGCTATGCATTCTGATTTTTATATGATTCGTTCTATTTACATTGTTGGTAAAACTGCTTTGGGTAAAGTCTATGCCCATTTGACTACAAACTCTGCAGTATGATATATCTGTAGATTGAATAAATTTTTAGATGTTTTAGAAGTAGTATTTTGTAGGTGATATTAAATTGTCTAACAAAAATAATTGAGGGACACGAATGATCAATAATGTTTTGCTTAGAGTTTACATGAACACGTGAATTGTATATCAGGGGTACTAGAAAGTTGAGAACCACAACATCGATTGACTGCCCATGGGGAGCCCAATCACTATACAAGCATGAATCACCCACTTCTACTTGGTTTAAGGAAATTGGAAAGTGTGACTTAAACTTCAAAGTTTTTCCCCTGTCGTGCAAGTAAAATCTGAAGTCTGATAACTAACCAGAAGTGGGAAAGGAGGTATAAATCAACTTACCATCTAAAAGAGCTTCGGACACCTCATCTCTTGTCACATTCAGTGCCCTTAGAAGTATGGCTATGTTTTGGGACTTCTTCGGGTCTAACACCCTGTCCTCCTGATCAACAGGGGGAAGAACTGATTTTCTAGTAGATTCTTTTGGTGCGGCATTTGTGGAATTGCAGCCAAACAGGGTCTCCATCATGTCCTCATTTAATCTACAAAGAAATGAATATTTGCTCACAGTTCTACTACTAGCTCGGCAATGTAGTAAATGATAGTTTACTTACTGAAATGAGCTTGATTTTAGCTGGTCCCACACTGTAGCGCGGTCTGAGGTCGCACGGACTTTATCCCAATGCAGAGCCTTTAACTTGGGTTTTGCTCCATCCGTGTCATCGGCTTCCAGCCTCTCGGAAGAACTGAGCCTTTTATCAACATGTTCCAAGGTTGTTATACTATTTGCAGAAGTGGCTCCTTGACTTGACCAGGACTGTTGCTTTCTAGATGCAGAGGATGAGGAAACACTAATTGCCGGAGACCCTGCTTTGCGTGGTGTTGTTTGCGGCGGTGGGGGAGGTGGTGGTGGTGGCGGCGGCGGAGGAGGAGGTTTTAGTGAAGTCCTCGATACGTTCGGGGCTGTGTTGTTTGTTGACTGAAGATGCGTCAAATTCGGTGCCGGGGGAGGCGCCGAGAATTTTGGTCTTCTGGAAGGACCAAAGGTCAATTGTTTAAACAGATGCTGATATGGTGTTGAAGGTGGTGGTGGCGGAGGCGGCGGAGGCGGAGCCTGCTTTATAGATGGTATGATGACATGCCTTATATCCGGCGATGAAGCTGAAAGCCGAGATTTTGGTGAGGTCCTCTTTGAATAGGGAAGAGAGGTGGTGGAATGAGTCTCACTCTTGGCAGGTGCCGCTGGGCTACCGTTAGCCAGATAACTCTGACGCGAAACTGGTGTATAATAGCTATCCTCGTAACTGAGCGATGAGCCTTGTGGCGAATGAAACGCCGTCTCGTGGCTTTCCTCGTCGGACGACGACGAAGATACTGCCGGTGGGTAATTTCCATCTGGAGGCTTACTTAGAGGCGGCAATGGCTGCAATTCAGGACTGGGACGGTATCGATCAGATCGCCTAATAGAACTCATCTTGTGATAAGGTGACTTGTTTGCGCCATTGGTTTTACTTGGCTCACTCACTGAGTTTCGGCTTGGCTCCACAGTCCCAATGTAGAGAAAACTCGATGGTGGAGGCCTTGAATCGTCAGTAATCCTTTGGGAATTCCCACCTACGAGCTTATGGGTGTCGCCGGGGTGTTTCATCCGGTGCCTGTACAAGAAGAAGGCAAGCGCAGAGAGCATACCAAGCGTCACAATTCCAACAGACATCGCTATTGCGACCTTCTTTGTTGGTATGGTGGGCTGTGTAGCTGTTGGGTTCGCAATTGAGCCATTGGAAGTCGAAGGTGGTGGCTGATTCTGATCCGGGGGAGGCCCTGCGGGATACTCATGAAAGAAAGGAATGTCGGCATCGGGAGGAGGTGGAGTGTCCGGAGGTGGTGGCGGTGGTGACTCGGCGGCTGGTGGTGGATCAGAAGTCACTGGAAACAACGGTTGGTGCAGAATTCTTCTCGTTTGAGATTCATTGACAGTGCGAAATTGAATGGCGTTGGCCCCTTTTGCAGTGGGGACTACGAGGGATATAGACAATGATATGATAAAAAAGAAGCTCAAATGATGAGCTTTCATGGTGAATTTCCCTGGCTTTCGCTTATTTCTTCATCTTTCTCGCAATTCATCTCTGATTTTTGTTTCCGCAAATTTCTTAGCCCGAAAGAGAAGGTACAGCAAAGAGAGTGGGAGGAAACTTCTCTAGGCTGTAAGATCTGGATGCTGAAACAGCTTCCGTCAGCAGAAGCGCATTTTTATTTGGATTTGTGGGGCGCAGTATAATATATTTTTATTTTTTAGTATTAATTAATTAATTTTTATATTATATATATTTTTAAATATTTTTAATATTTAAAAAAATTATATTTAAAAAATGATAAATAAATAGTACGAAAAGTATAAAAAATTTAAATTTTAAAAAAATATATAACAAAAAATAATTATTTAATATTAAAAAATAGAAAGAAAAAAAATGAGAAATAAAGAAAAAAATGACTGTAACACAACATCACCTTTTTTATTTTCACCCTTTTCTTCAATTTTATTCATTTTGTCAATATTAAATACAATTCTGTATTTTTAAACTTATATTTTACGATGGTAAAGACAATAGAATAATAGGGATTGAAACGTGGCAGTGACAATTCACTTCGCTGGCTCATTCTCAAACATAAGGACGATGATGACCTTGTCGTCTTAATATTAAAAATTGATACGCTCATGTCCTCCATCGTCTATTTATTATAATTTTTAGGTTAAATTTTTTAGTTCATCCCTATATTTTTTTAAATTTTTAAATGTTTTTATAATTTAAAATTTTAATTGAATTCTTATAATATTATTTTTTATAAATAAATTCCTATAATTTAAAAATTGTTAATGTGCCCTTAAAATACTGACGTGAAACACCTTCACACTTAATACCTTCCATTGATTGACTGCTCACTATACAAGCATGAATCACACACTTCGACTTGGTTTAAGGAAAATGGAAAATGCGACTTATAAGGCGGAACGGCAATCCAATATTTTAATGGTGCACTGGCAATCTTTAAATTACAGGATTCATTTATAAAATAATAATATTATAAAAATTCAATTATATATTGTAAATTATAAGAAATTTAAAATTTAAAATTATCTTTCGTTGGTATCCATTTACCACTTTATCCTTTTCGTCAGCCAAGTTAGTGGCTCGGCACTTCCAAAAATCAAAACTTACGTTGTTAGCCAAATAAACCAATAAATAAATTTTTTTTTTAAATGATCGAATCACCAAAGCTCATCTCCGAAGGCTGGCCACACTACCAATTAAATGGAGCCAAAAACGTACTCCACGTGACATTTGTGTTTCTATTTTATTTTTTCTCAACCTGCTTTTCGGCTGAAGCATTTCTTGGGGTGGGTAGTGGGTTTATGTTTTGTTTCTTTGGAGGTTAGTATAATGGAGGGTGATTTATCGATGGGGATCAGTAGTCAGGATTATTACACTTGAGCTCATTTAAGGTATGGCAAAGTAAAATGTTACCATAAATTCACATTTTTAATACACCCACTATTAATTCCATATTTCACACCAGAAAGGTAACATCTCAGCTTTTAATTAGGAGACCCTTATCTTGATTAATTCCATATTTCCCCCCAAATATGACTAATTATTACTTATTAATCCACATTCTAACGATAGTATCAAAAATATTTTATCAAACTATTCAAAACCTTCATAAATAGCCAATTCTTGGGAACTTGTGATATAATTTTTTAAACTGTAGTGCGATCCGGCCGACGGTCTCCACTCTCAAGGCATTGTTGGTGAATATGCTTCACAAAGTATAATATAAGTAACTCTAGGAATATAGAACAGATTTGGGAATCCGAGGTCATAGGAGTAATTTCAAAAAAAGGGATGCATGGGGCCACTCAACGTCTTATTCTTTCTGCTTTCTTTGGTTGCCACTTGGAAGATTGATTCACATTCACCGACCCTTTTTCCCTTTTGTTTGGACACCCCCACTACGCAACACACAATATTATCCTTTTACCCCCAATTAAATACCCTTTACGCGAATCCAGATTATTAAAGTTATGCCTTTCTTCAAAACTATGATTTTTGCCACTTGTAGGAGATTGCCTTTTATTAAAAAAAGATAAAAATATTTTTCTTATAAGAATGAATGGTTAGTTAATCAACATTAAAAATAAATAAAAAAAGCTTCAAATCTCTATCCTAATTTCATTCCCCTATGAGGATGTTTAACCAGCATGTCTGGAATTTGACCAATTGGATGAAAATAAGTGCCCCTTTCTCTTAGAATAGAAATGGATTAGGGATAATGCAAATTAAGTGCCCTTAACCCTATCAAGTATCAACCTTTGCATGCAGCCAATAGGGTAAAAATGGGTGGCCCTTCCAGTATTCTTATTGAATCCAATTGATTTGGTTTTTAATTCAAATATTAATTAAACCGATCACCGTTGTCCCATTTGATTGCTTAAAAAAAGTCATTAATGGTGTTAAATCGTTACGTAAGCCATTTTAATCAGTAAAAGTTTATACAAATAGAAGAAAGTATATTTATATTATTTAAATTTCTGTCGCTATGCTAATGATTTCAAAAGGAAACAGCTCTTGGATGTATTATTTTATTTTATGGAGGAATCTGGTGGCGGCAGGCTTAAGTGGGTGGGTTTTCCTCTGCCACCCTCCAAATTAACTATGTTCAAATTCAAAAACTTATGCTAACCAGCTATTGAGAATTGTTAAGCACTATACATTTCTCTAGAACATTCTTTAAAAAAAAAAAAAGGGCTTAATAGAATTGCATGTGTCAATTCACAAGTCTGTTATTTTTTCTCTTGACTTATCTACCAAATGAAGACAAATAACGTGCTTCAATTTTTATTTTCTAAAATATTTTAGCTTGACTCCTATTGTTTCGGTGCTTCAAAATCTTGCTTCCCCCCCCCCCCTCTCAGTGTAATTATTGTAATGATTCCCTAAATGATGCTGCGTAATGTTAATCTTTTGCTCAATTTTGAGGGCAAAGTATATTAATTAAGAAAAGTGTTTATAACTCATTATGGGACTATTAGCATTCGATCTAATTATATGTGATTCATAATACAAGCAATTTAAGAATCAAAATATATCTTTTAATTACTATAATTATAAGAATGTCATTTTATTTTATTATAAAACTACTTCTTATACAAGTATATACACACACCTTGTACACTCAACATTTATTTTACTCTTTTAATTCAAATCAAATTAACTTCATTATCAACAATTTAACTCTCCAATCCAACCTATGTCAATGGATCAACCTTGGCATCTCAACTCGTGTCGACTTGACCTCAACATAAACATTGTTTATATTATTCAATGAGTAATTATATTATCAAAGTAGTATTTTATTTTATTATTTTATTTTTTTGGTTTTACTTTTTTTAGATTTTTTATTTTAAGAAAATTTAAAAGAATCTAAAAAGTAAAAATAATTAAAAGGATTTTTTATTTACTTTTTATTTATTTTTTGATATATTCTTTAAATTATTTATTAAAATAAACAAAAATTTAAATACAATGCCAAAATGGTCACTACAATGTGCACCACAATGGTAGCATGTAACGATGTTATAGATGTTGTCATTATTGCTAATCATGTTTGTTACGTCTAATTAAGAGTATCAATTATTAGTT